>PGTU02012634.1:0-24450 GCA_002896215.2 Cicer echinospermum | reverse complement strand
TTATATTTGTCTTTAGATTTCATAAATATAAATAAAATAATGACAACATCAAAATTGATTTATTATGAGTATAATTTAACAGATAAAATTGGGGTACTACACCTTTTTATTTCTTCTTTTCTAGTTTTTTAGATTCTAAACTTTCATATTCTCTTATTATAGGGTCTGGATGAAGGGATTTGAATATCCATCCAGATTTGTAGTCTTGATGAATCTGATTGGAGTGTTCAAAGAAATCTCCTGATTCTGATTGTTAAATCTGACACTTCTATTTATGCTGATGTATTAGGTTCTTCTAGTAATTTTGGAACTGATGGTAATTATGATTCTTCTAGTAGTTCCAATTTTGTTGAAATGTTTATTTCTCTATCAATTTTGATTTTGTTGGTATGTGTGATATGTATATTATTTTTGATTATGTTGATACTCAATATTTTTTTTATATTTCTGGTTCATCATATGGTTTTGGATCTGATAGGTGTTGTTCTGACCCGTCTTTCTTCCACTAGAGTCAATTGACTTCTGTTTGGTAGGTTTTGAAACAAAGACCTTTTTCCCTTCATATATTGCAAGCATCCATTGACTAGGCACCATGACTGGTGTTTCAATTTGGTTGCTCAGAACATCTGCAACGTAAACAATTTTATCCTTTGGTACCCAAATCTGGTTGGGTCCTGGTTTGTTAGATCTTAAGGTTTCTTGTCTTTCCATGTGTTTAACATAGAACATGATATTTTAGTTTGACCTTTCTTACAATAAATAGTACATAAATCATCATAGAGGACAAAATTAGGTTCAATTACTTTTTCTTAAAATCCTATTCCTCTTTTACCATACCTCTTTTACCAGTTTTGAAATCATATATGCATACCTGTTTCTTTCGATACCATTAATAAAAAAATCTTGAAATACTTCTTCATGCTTATCAGAGTTACATGTGGTATTTTCAATTGTTGTTGAACTATAATTACTTTTCAGAGTTAGATTTTCAAACTCTTTTTCTTGGGTCTAAAATATTTCCTCTGATGTTTCTTTTTCTCCGTATTTAGACATTCTGACCCGATAAGTCCAAGTTCATTTCATCCATCGGAAATGATGATTTTTGGGGTCATATTTATCATCATTTCCTCTGCTAGATTTCCTAGAATATCTTGGGGGAAATTTCTTCTTTCTGTTGTTCCACATGTTCTAAACTTTTCTGCATATAAACGTCATTTCCTCTTCCTCTAAGTCTTCATTTTGATCATTTGACACCCGCTTTATTCTAAAAATATTCTTTAGGAATAGAAATAATAACCAATTACTTCCAATAAATAATATAAACTCATCCACATAAATTAATAATAATTCACATCTTTAATAACCAGATACACACATTTATTATGCAGAAAATCAGTTAATCAATTCAATTGTGTCACATCATTATATGGAGATGTACTACTTACGTGAGCTGAGTATTATCTTATCATGTGGAGCACCAACTCATCTAATGTGGGGTAGAAGATCCACTAGTGTGGAGTTTAACAGACATATATATGTGGAGTGCAAGACCCATCTATATGGAACACATAGTTCATCCGGGTAGATAACTATGGGATACAAGACTCGTCCATATGGAGCATAAGTTCATCTCAAACACATACAATAAAAAATAATTCATTTTTAATAATCACCTTCATAAAATCCTATTTATAATATAATATTTCATCTAAATATATCATAACAAAAATTAATCAAGAGTACATAATAAAGCAATCTTTTAAAGAATACATATTCAATAATCATAAAAAATAGAAATTCAACAAATAAAATTAGTAAATAAATCAATTCATCCTTTAAAATTGTATTTCATAAAATCCAATATTAAAGAGTTAGGTTTTCACACAAATATCAATTAAGATATCTAACTTTTTTCGTAATCCAAAAATCCCAAAATAAATGTATCATGAAAGGTTAAAGGATGTGATTACTATCAGTTGTTGCTTTGATAAAAGTGTTAATTTGTTATTAACAGTATTACGAACCGCAACCGTAAAAGGTACTTTTGTTCTCTTTATTTTTGCCATAGTTCTCTCTATTAAGTTTTTAATTTAGTATTTTTTTTCTTCTTTGTAATTATTATATTTAAATGTTATAAGATAAATTGATTAGGTATCCTATATTTGCTCCACTAAAACTCTTGGTTGTTACAAATAAAACGAGTATATATTGAATTCATTAGGATCGCCTGATTGTCTCGGTTTTGTTTAACTCGTTTAATACTAGATAATTACATGATTAAAAAGTTGTTATAATAGTTTGTTTGTTTTTAGTATGTAGTGTAGAAAACCTTTAACAAACAAACAACTTATATGTTAACTATTTTATAAACAAATTGGTTATTGATGATGACGATGATGATGATGGTGATGAATGTGGTGATGATGATGATTAGGGTGGTGGTGGTGGTTGGTTGATGATGATGATGATGATGTGGTGATGATGATGAGGCAGGAGGAGGAGGAGGAGGGGAGGAGGAGGACGCGACGACGAAACGACAACTTTAGGTGGTTAATTCTTAGTCTAAGTAATGATTCTCCAAAACTCGGTAATAACTTAAGTTTAAAAGATTGTTTCATTAAATATGTATGTAGTATGTCATGTAAGTTAAAACTTGTAGTTGATAGATACAAGAGCAAAGATATGCCAAAGATTTGGGTTCGAAGTTGAATTCCCTACTCTCCCACACTTATGGTGTGAGTTTAGTCACAACACTACTTGACAAAAGATTTTTCATAGCATTTTTGCATTTTTACGGTAAAAATTGTCTAGTTATATCATTTATTCAAAATCATTACAAAAGTAATTACCAAAAACACTTTATTTGACTTGCCTACTATAGTTTGTATACACCAAACACTTTATTTAAGGTATGTGAAAGTATAATACAAAACTAATGGATTTCAAAAAGAAAATTTACAAAATAATCATTAACAGCATTTAATTTCTTTTAAAAAAATTAGTAACAATTTAATTAAAGTGTAAATATAGGTTCTTAACCTCCCAGAGATATTTAAATAAATAATAATATAGAAAAGTTATAGACGGTCGGATTCTCAGATTGGCTGCTCAGTTCGTAGGATAAAAATACGATTTCTTGAAGTCAAAAATAGTAAAATATTTTAATATATAAATTTCAATATAGATTATAATAGAGAGTAAAAAAAGTATATACATAAAAAAAATCGATCGCTGGTGGCAACTCACTTATCAATTTTTATAATTTAATATATTAAACATATTTACTCAATTAATTAACATTAAATCCTCATAATATCAATTTAATTAATTTCCAAAATCCTACCAAACAAATTCAATAAAATTATAATTATTAATTAATTAAATGTGACATCAAAACAACCTAAATAAAACCTAATTGCCAAAATCAAAGTGCTCCACATTTTCACCGAATCAAACAAAATGAAATCCCTCCATTTTGAACACTAAGGAAATGTCGTCAATCCTTAACAGTGGAGAAATTGCAGAAAGACTTCAACGAGAGTGGCAACATTAAAAAAACAAAACAAACACACTACCACTAAAAAAACCAAATATACTCTTTCTTCAAATTTTTCCATCTCTCCTTTTTTAGGATAAAATTGTCGATTCACTTGTTACTCCATCATTAATTTTCAACCTTCTCTGTCACTTTTCTTTTCTCTGTTAATTTTTCAAATATTTTCACTTTTCTTCTTTCTCAATATTTTTTTTCTTCTTATTTTATTATTATCTTTTCTTTTTCCATTTATATTCTTTTCCCTCTTGTTTTTCTTGTTCAAATTTCATTATCTTTTTCCTTCACTATTTATATGAAAAACAAAAACTATCCTATAAAACTTATGTATATCATTTCTATTTTTTTTTTTATGTCTAATCTCTATGTTAAAATAGTCCATTCACATTTTTTTATTTGGGTTTATTTATGGGCTTAATAGAGTTACTTATCGTTTTAATTTTGAAAATACTTTTCTCTCTCTCATTTCAAATTTCTTTGTGTTTTTTGTTATGCATTATTTATAAATATATTTTTGTATTTTTTAATATTTATTAAATAAAAAAAAGTTGGAGAAAAGATTATAAACCTTAAGGAAAAGGATTATAAAAATTGTGAGAGAGAAGCATAAAACATGTCATTAATAAATATTATAAAAATATAGGATAAATATTTATAATTGATGCATATAAAAATTGAAAAATATTTGTCAGTGAAATATAAAAAATCACAAGAAAATAATTGTCAATGATACATTAAAAATGGTACAAATATGTGTTATTGATAAATATTAAAAAAAATACAAGATAAATATTTATAACTGACGCTTAAAAAATATGAGACAATTATTTGTAATTTATAAATATAAAAAATCTCGGGAAAACTATTTTGTAGTGATACATAAAACAACATGAGACCAATATTTGTCTCTAATAAATATTATAAAAAATGAGACCTTCAATCACGATACATATTTTTCATTTGAAAAAAAAATTAAAAAAATACATAACAAATAATTGTCAGTGATAAATATAAAAAATTATAGAACAAATATTTGTCATTGATTCATAAAAAAATCTATGACAAATATATGCTACTGCCAAATATTAAATAAAATACTTTGTTGCTGATAAATATAAATATTTTCTACTAATAAATAAATTTAAGTTTTTATTTTATAACATAAATTTATAGTGAAGGCATTGGCAGAAAAAAAAAACTTTGGAGTGCAGAATTTTAAAATTTTAATTGATAAATTAAATATAATATTTTAATTGTATATTAGAACTTATGGTTATAAAGTTGCGATGTAAAAAACAACAACAAAAAGAGGACGAATTGAACTAAAAGTTGCATAAGTTTATGAAAGATGCAATTATGGGTATATGTTGATTTGGTTCAGCTTCATCAGGTTGACATCATTAAAAATTAACATACTTATTTTAAAAATATAAAATATTATTTTCAAACACTAGATTTTTTTATACTATTAAAATAATTACGTAAATATTTTTAAACTACAATGGAAAAAATTATATTATATATATATATATATATATATATAATTAAAAATCCTTAAATACAACACATATTTAAGATAACACTAGTGATATAGTCTAATAATTTTATTCACATATCAGTAGTCGATTTTAAATGAAATAAAATCATTCACAAATCAACATATATTGAGTTTATTTTGTGCGATGCAGATTGAACTTGAAACAGAAAAATAAAATCAATTTAATGAAGTTTTGTTTTTTTAATTTCTCATATCATTAGTTTGATTTTATATATCTATACGAAACTCAATACTCATACAATTGAAATTTATGTTTAAAGATGTAATGTATTTTTTAATTAGTATTTTTTATAGTTATTTTATAGGTCATTATTTTTTATAAAAAAAAATTATTGGGGACAGATTGTGGCCACCCTGTCCCCACCAAGATCCACCAATGAGTGAGAGGATGATGCTTCAAAGTAGGAAAGACTCTGACTCTGACACTAACACATATAACATGCAATATGTCGGATCCAATACATATCTTTTTATCATTAGACTAAACAATTGAAGTTAAAATAAATTTCTTTTTTAAGTCTAAACAAGACATATAAAATATTAATACGCATCACTTATATGATAATACAAGTTTCTCGCTATTCATGGAAAAAAACTTAGAATATTTAAATTTATTAGTGCTTGCTTACTTTTTAAAGTAAAATTGTTACCGGTACAAGTCTTAATTACTCGGTTGGAAGATAAGATCTTTCAAGTTAAGAAAAATGGAAAGAATGAAATTTCAAAATTTTGCCATATCAAGATTTTAGCAATTTTTGAATTCTGGGTGAGAATGTTAGAATAATAGTGAATGATTGTAATTTTGACATGAATTAAATTTTAAAATCATACCAAACATACCTTTCTCTCTAATAAAATCACGTGATATTTCCATTACACTCCTATTAACAACAAATGCATGATTATCAATATTTCATACCGTAAGAATTGACTTTTTATTTATATCTTTTATTTTTTTTTTACCAAAATGCCACGGTCAGAAAAAAAATTACAGAAATGTCCCAGAAATGTCTCTTAATAGAAAGTCGCATCCCAGAGATGCGGCTGCTATATATAATATATATATATATATATATATATATATATATATATATATATATATATATTTGCCATTTTATTAATTCTGTTAGTTATTATTTAATAAATTATAAATAATTAAAATATTTTAAAATTAAAAATACTATTAATAAAATAAAATATATTAATAAATAATAATAATTTTAATAATAATAAGAATAATAAAGTAATTATATTAATAAAAGAAAAAAATACCAAATTGAAAGAAAATACATCAAATTCAAATTTTATTATTATTATTTTCATTAATTTTTATTTATTAGATCCGATAAAAAAAAAATAGGAGGAAGTTGTTATAATATAACACATCATTTGTTTTGACACGTCTATTTAACTGTATCTTTTCTTCCAATTTAATGTATTTTATTTTATTAATAGTATTTACTTTTTTTAACCAAAAGGGATATTTAATTTTTTTTTGTTTATTAGATCGGAATAAAAACAGGAGAGAGTTGTTAAGAAAATACATTGTTATTTTATCAGCAAAATAGTAGATACACGTCCTCCTATTTTTAGATGTGCCAAAACAAAAATACTATTAATAAAATAATATTAATAGTATTATGAATTTTTAAATATTTTAATTATTTATAATTTATTAAATAATAATTAACATAATTAATAAAATGGAAAAAAAAGAATATAGCGGTCGTATGCCCGGGATGCAATCTTCTGTTATAGGATAACAAAATTTCTTCACAGTCACATCCTCATATTACGATCAACAACTAAGGCTAAAAGTAGAACATTTCTGTATTTTTTTTGTTGAATTGTGGCATTTTGATAAAAAAAAAAAAAAAAGAGAGATATAAAAAAGTCGTAAAAATTAGTATAAATCCCTTTATTTTCTTTCAAATTTCTCGTAACTCTGCCTGTTTAAAACATATCATATATTATTTTAGACTAATTTCAAACATATATATTAAGATTTATTCTTAGGCTCCCAAAGATTTATTAAATTATTAATAGAACAAACTTGCAAAAGCTTCTAATAACTATTTTTAAATGATAAAAGCTTCAAATAACTCTTATCATTTAAATGAAGTTTCTAAGATACAAGTTGTCAAGAAATTAACCCGTAACAAAGGAAACAGAGAAGAAAACAAAGGTGCATTTTTATATACTCCTACAACAGCGGCAACGTGCATTTGTTGTGTTGTGATGACCAATAGATCTAAAATGAAAAAGAATTCTATAGATTTTTTTTTTGTTTTGAATAAAAGGAATTTAAAATACGAAATCAAACTAGAAAAATAAATACTCCTTACATAGTTACATCATCAGTATAAATAATGCTTAAATGACTACAACCCATTTAAATAGTAATTCTTTAAAGTTATTTATTTTATTGGAAGAAAATAATGACAAAAAAAATTGATTATTAGTAATCAACTATTAGTTCATACTAAAATACAAAAGAATAAATAAAAATATAGAAGTAAACATTTATTATTCAAATTATCTCTAACCCCGTAAAACTGCATGAGATTCATAGAAAAATGTCTGAATTTCAATTAATGCTTTTACAGAAAAAATAAAAAATTAAAATTAAATGAAGATCCTATTAAACCAACATTAAGTATTTCCATATTTCATATAGAGAAAAAAAAAAATATAGCCTACACAACTTGCAAAATGCAAATGAGCTAATGTTTTTAAGAAGATTCCAACTCAGGTGGTTAAAATAAGCTATCATGCGATCCAACTTCAGTAAAAGCAGCAACTCTATCAAACCTTGACAACTAAGGTTTAAATTTGGAAGATTTCATCACATTATTCTTCTCAGTTGTTGATTTATTTGTTGCACTAATTCGGTGAAGTCTACACCTGAATGAACCTTCATGAGTTGTTGATGAACAAATACACATCTTCTTATTAGATTGTGTATTAGTTGATTTGCATTTGTTTTTCATTAAAATTTCATTTGCATCTTGAATTTTAGTTGAAATTGAAGGTTTCTTATTGAAATCCTTAAATGGTTTGCTTTCTATTGCATTTTCATGAGTTTGTGCCCTCTTTCTCATCAATTTTTTCAACAATAGTTCGCCTCTTTTATTTAATATGTTTTGCATTTTGCTAGTTCTGAAAATAATAAAAGTGACATATATAGTTAGTTGAAAATTAAATAGTCCGCTAATTTAAAATTACATGAATTTATTTAAAAAATTAAGTGAAATTTTAGATTTTAATTTCACATGTTTAAAATTAAGATCGTCAATGTATTACAAACATATTAATAAAAGGACAAACTCGATAAAAAAAAAAAAGTAAAGTACTAATATTTTATTTTCATGTAATTTAAAAAATAATAACATGAATTTGCCAAAAAATTAAGAAACATATATATTTAATAGGGAAGGGACCTAACAATAATATTAGTTGTGGAAGGGACAACTAACTTTATACAAATACAACGTGAGATTAATCAAATTTAAACCCCAACTTTAAAAAGGGTAATTAATTCATGTGATTTTGATTTTAATTAACAAGCCACAAACTTGGCCTCCAAGATTCAAGGTAAAAATCAAAATTAAAACATGTAGTTTTTTTTTGTTTTTTTAACAAAATCAATACATGTATGTTAACCAATGTTTCAATTAAAGCAAAAGTACATAGCTTGAAAAAAGAAACATCTAAAAAGTAAAAAAGAGAATATGAATAATGATATCTAGTTTTGCAGTTATTGATCATACAAATGGAATTTAATTAAATTCTTTAAAATTAAACACAAGGTTAAAAGAAAGCTAAATATCAAGGTTATAATCTTTGATCACACAAGAAAAACAGAACAACAAAACAAACACATTAAGAATGGAAGAACACAAAAAAGAAAGATGAAAAAAACGTACGGAAAAGAAGCGTTAATGAAAACAGTGTTGGAGTGAGAATGAATATTAGAGCAATAGAGTTCAGTAGACATTGTTGATCACACTAGTATTGATTTCAACAACTAAGAGAAAGAGAGGAGATTAAGATGTCTTTGCAGAAAGAAAGTATGAATATGGAAGAGAATTAATATTTCTTTACTTTTATAGGTATACGTTAATGGATCGATACATTAACGGGAATAATAAAATTTATGTACCCGAATCTAAAAAGATTTGTTTTTTTTTTTTCAAAAAAATTACAATTTTATTCTGTGAAAAAATAAAGATTTGATTTTTTTTATATATGAAATAAAGATTTGATTTTCGCTTAGAGGACTGTGTAAAAAAGAATGGGGACTTTTGTTAGATAATTTACTCCAAATAAATTTTAAACAAAAACAATAAATTATATTATTGATCACATACTATATATGTAGTTTTAATAATAAATAAATTTATTGTTTAAATTATTTTAATTATTAATAAATTAAATCTTTAAAAATATACATAAGTATAATAAATAATTATTAATTTAGAAATGTCATCATTAAATAAGAGTAAAATTATTAATTTCTATGTATATTTTATTCTAAAAATTATGAGTTAGGTTTGTTTACATTTTATCTTAAACAAAATATATAATAAGAATGTCGATGATATAAGCCGTCAATCTGCCACGTATAAATATTTGTTAATGCTTATATTTTTTTAAATTTTTTTATCCATAATTTATAAATATTTATTAGTATTTGTATAATTGATAACATCATTGTTGGTCACTAGCAAATCATCAACATAAAAGTATATCAATAATGTCTTTTTTACATACACTCCATGTTCATTCACACACTTTTCAAACTAAGGGCTTTCTTCAACTTGTATACATTGTCTTCTTTGTGTAACATCCTAAATCAAAAGATTAAAAATAATTAGAATTTTAAATTTGATAATATTCTAATTTATAGATTATTATGATTATATTATTATTATTATTATTATTATTATTATTATTTTATTATTATTATTATTATTATTGTTGTTGCTGTTAATAATAATCTAATTGTTATCAATAATCAATATGCTTGAAATAGGTAACATTATTAAGTTGTTTTGTTTGTTAAAGACGTATAAGGTAATAATATGGAGTTTGTTTTGTTAGAGACATATGTGTGAAATAGATAATAACAAAAAAACAAGCTATTGTAACAACCTTTTGTTATCTAATTATCTATTATTAAGGAGTCAAATAAAATAAAATAAAATAAAATAAAACAATTCTAAATGAATTCAATATCTATTTATTTTGTTTATATGGGGCAAATATATGATATCTAGTCAAATCATTTTATAAATTATAAATGTTTAAATATAAATAGATACATAGAAGAAAATATTGAATTGAAAACTCAATAGAGTGAACTATATCAACATAAAGAGGATAGTTGCAATAGCAATTAATAGCGATTAACATGTATGGATTTTTTCATCGCTTCAAGAGACGAGTAATCACACTCTTTAACCTTTCATGGTACATTTATTTTTGAGAATTGTTTTAACATATTTTCTTGAATGATTGTTATTATATATTCAAATGAAATATTATACTATAAATATCATTTTACGAATATGATTGCTAAAAATATGAATTATTTTGAGTTTTAAACCCGTAATGAGATGAGGTTTAAACTCCACACGGATGGATCTTGTACTCCACATATAAATGAGTTTTAAACTCCACAATGAGATGAAATTTAAACTCCGTCTTGTACCCACATATAAATGAGTTTTAAACTCCACACAGATAGGTCTTGTACCCCACATTGAATGAGTTGGTCTACATGATGAGATGATACTCAATTCGCGGAAGTAGTATATCTCCATATAACAATGAGACGTCATTGAATTGATTGATTTATTTATTTTCTGTGGAATAAATGTATATAGTGGATTTATTTGATTATTGCATATGTGAATTATCGTTAATTTAGTTGATGAGTTTTTATTAATTATTGAAAGTAATTGGTTATTATAGAAGAATCTTAATTATATCATATATATTTCTAAAGAATATTTTTGAAAGAACGCGAATACCATGATTAATTTTTTCGGTTACCGTGTCGACTGAAAACAATACTTATTTTAAAATTGTGTATACTATTCACTAGGATTTAGTATCTCATTAAAGAATTGTTTTCAGAGATTGAGACCGTTGGGGACGTCGAGAATTTGAGAAGTCCGACCTCCTTTGAGAAGAGTAATTTCCTTAGATTAGATTAGTAGATCAAGAATAAGTAGACATAGCGTCTACATTGTAGTATATTTCGGGATTAGATATTAAATGTCTAGATTTGAATATTTTGATTATTAAGGAATTTTCAGTTCTAAGATTTTACTTTAAGAATTTTACAATATTATTTCTTTCGGGAACTTAATTATTTATTATAGTACTTTTTCCCTTATATAACTATGAAAACGTTTTAGTTATTACCTCAATTGTTATAACCACGTAACTAGATCGAACTGTGGTGTGGGTTTAGTTTACTTTATTATTATTATTATTATTATTATTATTATTATTATTATTATTATTATTATTATTATTATTATTATTATTATTATTTTAGGTTTATAAATATATATAAAAAAAATCAAATCTTGGGCTTATAGGATTTCTTGTTATAGTCAAAAAATTGCATATAATTATGTTAGGATATTGGCCTTGAAAAACTTAGTGGTTAATTTGTGGTGTGCATATTTATGACGTGCATATTAATGAGTCTCGAAGTTCAAGTTTGGGAGAAACCCCGCTCTGATAGGTGATGCCGGGAATTAAGAGTTGTAATGTGTATTTTACTTATGTTATTACAAATGACTTTTTATATGAAAACTTAGTACGAGTAAGTCTTGGGAATTAAATCATGAAATTCTAGTTAAATCAAGTTCATTGATATTGTACTATTTTAATTGAGGAACAAAGTTGAATTGTTACATGTGTATTAGAGGAACGTGATATCCTAAATTAGATATTAAAGTTTTTATTCTCTTTAACAGATTTTCTTTATTCGCTGCAACTTTTCTTCAAATAATTTAGTATATAATATTATAAATGTTATTTTGGAGTTTAGGGTGTCACAAGTGCAAGAGACCACTAGTAGAATTCAACTAATTAGGGAAAAGATGCATACAACACAAATTAGGCAAAAAAGTTATGTTTGACAAGAGAAGAAAACCATTGGAATTTCAAGAAAACACAATGTATTCTTAAGAGTCACTTCTAAGACTGGAGTGAGAAGGTCAATGAAAGTAAAAAAAAAAAAAAAAAACTCTCATTTCATGGATCATTTTCAAATTCTAAAGAGAGTAGGGTATGTTGCTTATCAATTAGCTCTTCCTCCACATTTATATAACGTTTATGATGTCTTTCTTGTTTCTCAACCTTAGCATATGTGTTAGATAATTCACATGTGATAGATCCCGAGTCAGTCCAATTAAAAGATAATTTAATCTTTAATCCTAGATCTATAAGCCATAGATGGCTATCCAAGAATCAGAGGAAGAAGACATATGACAATATCCAAGTTTCGTTGATGCAAATACACGTGTTTCTTTATACTTACACCAATTGGGTCACTTTGGTTTTATTCAATTAAACTAAATTTTCGGGACAAAATTTCCTTAAGGATGAAAGAAATGTAACATCATAAATCTAAGGATTAAAAATAATTAGAATTTCAAATTTTATAATATGCTAATTTATAGATTATTGTGATTATATTATTACTATTACTATTACTATTACTATTACTATTACTATTACTATTACTATTACTACTCTAATTGTTATCAATAATCAATATGCTTAAAATAAGATATCATTAGTAAGTTGTTTTGTTTGTTAGAGGCTTATGTGAAATAGATAATAACAAACAATTTATTATAACAATATTTTGTTATCTAACTAAGTCACACAAAACCAAAACAAACAATTTTAAATGAATTCAATATCTATTTATTTTATTTATAACTATCAAGAGTATAAATAGATACAAAGAAGAAAATATTGAATTAAAAACTCCAGAGAATTATGCCAACATAAAGAGGAGCAAAAATATAGTTGCAAATTAACATGTACGAAACCTTTTTTTATCAAAGAACGCTTCAAGAGGTGGGTAATAATACCCTTTAAACTTACATGGTACATTTGTTCTGGGAACTTGAGATGGAAAAAGAGTTATATATTTTGAATGGTATTTTCTTATAAAATTATATTTTGTTGAAATTCTAGCTCTATTAAAATTTAGATTTTATGCACTGTAATAATTGATTATGAACTGATTTATTTACTATTGTTGGTTGAATTACCATTTTTAAGATTCATTTATTATATTTTCTTGAATGATTGTTGTTATTATATATTCAAATGAAATATCGTATTATAAATATATACATTCTTTAAAAGATTGTTTTATTATATTTTCTTGAATAATCGTTGTTATTATATATTCAAATGAAACGTCATATAGTAAAATATATATTCTTTAAAAGATTGTTTTAATATATTTTTCTTGAATGATTGTTATTATATACTCAAATAAAATATTATATTATAAATAACATTTTACGAATATGATTGTTAAAAATATGAATTATTTTGATTGTATGTATTGAAGATGAGTTTACGCTCCATATAGATGAGTTTTAAACCCCACAATAAGATGAGATTTAAACTCCGCACGTATGGGTCTTGTACCCCATATATAGACGAGTTTTAAACTACATAATGAGATGAAGTTTAAAGTCCACACAGATGAGTCTTGTATCCCACATATAGATGAGTTTTAAACTCCACAAATGAGATAAAGCTTAAACTCCACACGGATGGGTCTTGTACCCCACACTGGATGAGCTGATGCTCCACATGATGAGATAATACTCACTTCGCGGAAGTAGTATATCTCCATATAACGATGAGAGGTCATTGAATACATTGATTTATTTTTTGCAGAATAAATCTATGAAGTGGATTTATTTGATTATTGCATATGTGAATTATCGTTAATTTAATTAATGAGTTTTTATTAATTATTGAAAGTAATTGATTATTATAGAAGAATCTTAGTTATGTCATATATATTTCTAAAGAATATTTTTGGAAGAACACGGGTGCCATGATCGAGTTTTTTCGGTTACCGCGCCGGCTAAGAACAATACTTATTTTAAAATTATGTGTACTATTCATTGGGATTTAGTATCTCATTAAAGTGTTATGTTCAGATATTGAGACCGTTGGGGGCGTAAAGAGTTTGAGAAGTCTCACCTCCTTTGAGAAGAGTAATTTCCTTATATTAGGTTGGTAGATCAAGAATAAGTAGACATAGTGTCTACATTGTAGTTTATTTCATGATTAGTTATTAAATGTCTACATTTAAATATTTTGATTATTAAGGAATTTTCAGTTGTAAGGTTTTATTTTAAGGATTTTACAATATTATTTCTTTCGAGAACTTCATTATTTATTATAGTACCTTTTACCTTATAAATATGGAAATTTATTCCTTATTACCTCAATTGTTATACCAACGTAACTAGGTGTTACACTTTACCTCTTATCTCATATCTTAGTGGTTGCTTCAGATAGACTTCTTCCTCCAATGATCCTTTGAGGAATGTTGATTTGACATTCAGCTGATGCATAGACCAGCCTTTTTAGCTGGCTATTGAGACTACCATCCTTGTTGTTTCAATTCTAGTTACTGGGGCAAACACCTCATCTTAGTTCAATCCATGTTTCTACAAGAATCCCTTTGCTACAAATCTGACCTTGTACATGGAAATCAATCCATCAGGCTTCAATTTTAGTTTATATACCTATTTTACATCAATTGATCTCTTATTGATTGGCAGGGTCATCAACTTTCAGGTCTGGTTCTTCTCTAATGCTTTGAGTTCCTCCTTCATTGCTAATTTCCATTTAGGATCACTTATTGGTTCTGATTCAGCTAGCAAAGCAAAATTTGTTAATTCTCCATCAGCATTGATGGCTAAGTCAGATGTCACTTCATATGGTTACAATCTGACTGAAGGTTGCCTAGATCTTTCTGATATTCTCACAGGTTCAGAAGTTGGGTTATTTGGTGTCCCTGTTGGTTGGCCTTCACCCAGTTACACTGTTACTGCCCTGCTAGCTGAACTGGTGGAGTTGGTTGGTCTGTTTGGGATGGTTGCATTACTCAAGCTGCCTTCACTTGTTTTCTAGTCCCACCCTCTTGATTCATCCACCAGTATGTCCCTGCTTATCACCACCTTTTCTTTGTTGGATCATACAACTTGTAAGCTGCAGTTGCATCATAACCGAGCAACACCATTTGTTTAGCCTTGTCATCAAGCTTCCTCCTATTTTGAGCTAGCACATGCCTGAAGCACAATGAACCAAATACTCTCAGATGATTCACATTAGGCTTTCTTCCAGTCCAAGCTTCTTCAGGTGTCATAGTGCTCAGTCTCTTGGTTGGATACCTATTCAAAATGTATACTGTTGTTGAAACTGCTTCCCTCCATAATTTGTAAGGCATTTTTCTCTCCTTCATCGTCTTTCTTGCCATATTAAAAATGGTTTTATTTCTCCTTTCTACAGCTCCATTATGTTGTGGTGTATATGGTGGAGTCACTTCAGCCGTGAATGAGTTTCTGTGTTGTTTGGCCTGACAACATTCTTCGCACAACTCCTTTGGTATTTGAATTTCTAGAATTCCTAGCACCATTTCCTTGTTCTGCAACATTTGAAGGTTTCTGAAATTCAAATGTCCAAACCTTTGATGCCACATGTAAGACCCGTAACTTATTTATAGCAAGAATTAGGGCTTATTGTCTAATTGTGTCTTCTGCTGTTATATTATTTTGTCCATTTACCATTTTCATTGTTTTTTGTTTGTAAAATTGTTGTAAGTGTGTCTAACTTGCAAATTAATCTATGAGAATTCTTCGAATGTTTCCTTGATGTTAAATGAATATGTAAATGTCTTAACATTGTTGAAATTTCAAAAAAAATAATAATTCTCTATTGATTGTTTTGAAAATAGGCAAGATATATGTGTTGTTTAAATTTTGATGAACTTTGAATGGTACCAAAATGTTTATATATAGACTATAATGACAATTTGATCTCATTATATTTTTCTAAGCTAAGAAATAAAAATATCGTCAGATAAAAATTTATTCACGCAATTTTGAAAGAAAAAATATTTTAATTTATAGATTTATTATAAAAAAATTTAGTTTTTGAAATTGTCGAATAATTTTACCACTTTAAAAAAGAACCTCAGAATTCAACGAAACTTTTTTATTTAAGTTCTTCGGTTGTTTGAGACTTAATTTATTTTAGAAATATAATTTTCTGAGCAAAAGAATATTAAATTTGATTATTTTAATAATCAAATTATTTTTATCGTAATAATAACTATTGATAAATATTTTATGAGTTTTAATAGACAATTAGATTTACCTGCGAGTTGAGTTGCGTCGGGAAAAATAATTTCTCAAATATTTTGAGGAGAGTTATTTATTAAAAAGTTAGTAGGATATTTAATTACAAAAGTAAAACACTCTCCACCCCTCACATTATCTCACCCGATTCTGCTTTTCCTCTCTCTCTTTATCTTCACATATTTTTTTTTGCATCCATTCTTGAGAAAGGAAGAAAAAAAAGCTTGTGTTGATCATGCTTGGAAACCTTGTGAGGAAGATCGGAAAATGCGGAGATAAAGAAATTTTGATAAAACTCTCAAGTCAAAAGTGGAAGAGTATTAGGAGAATCTATTGATATGTTTGAAGTTGTGAGTTTTACATCTTCCTCTCCTTTTCCTATTTTAGACATAGACTTGTTGGGTGTGTGTTTATTTTTGTGTGTTAGTACTTTAATCTTACTCCTTTGCTATTATTATTATCATTTGGAAAGAAAAGAAAAACCTTACGTCTTGAAACCGTGAACTCTAAGACGCGGAGGAGGGATTTTTTTTTATTTTACTTAAGTGTTTTAAGTAATATGAAATTGATGATGTAGAATGTTTAATAAACAAGAAAAGAAATCAAAACCCCAAATTTATTTGATGAGGTTAAAATCTATGTGTTTGTAATGTGAAATTTTTTATCTTTTGAGGTATTTGAGTTCTATAATGAGTTGTTTTCAAATAAATGAGTTTGGAATGACAATAAAAATTTTATTAGAGAGTTTAAGTTAGTAAAGTTAAGACTTTTTCAAGTGATTTTGATTTTTTTTTTATAATTAAAATGACAACTGAATGTTAGGTGTTTGGGGACCAAAGTGATGTAATATAAAAAATAAACTCAAATTTGTGAAATAAAGATTTTAAAGTAAGTGAGTGAATATTGATAAAAAAAAATATTGATTAGTTTTCTTTAGTAATGTAACCTTGAAACAACTTTTATAATTTTGTATGTTTATATAGTTAGCTTCTTGAGTCTCGAAAATGAATTGAGATTGTTGACACCAAGTAGCGGTGGGGAGAACTCTAAATATTTTATGTTTATTTGTTGAAATTTTTAAGAAAAAGAGATAGGAACAAAACGGTCATGGTATATTTTTTGGAATAAGTTTTGAAATAAAGTGGGAACTCTTGTGGTTTGTTTTAATTCAAAAGTATTTGAGTGGGTAGAAATTTTATGAACTTTTAAAGAAGTTGGAAAAAGTTCCCTTGTGATTTTTATAGTGGTATAAATTAAAATTTCAAGTCGTTTAAAGTTTGAAACCATATGAGTTGTCGTCCTTGATTATTTAAGGTGTTTTAAACTATATTTTAATTTAAAATTTTTTTGAACACTTTTGAGGAGTAAAATGGATTTTAACCAAGTGGTATATATATATATATATATATATATATATATAGATAGATAGAAAGAGAGTTTCAAACTTTTGTTTAAAAGTTGGTTTTAAGTTTGCTTTGTTATTAAGGTGTTAAGATTTTATCCTTTGGGTTTTTGTGAAAACAAGGTTTGCACTTTTATATATTGAACAAAATTTTTTAGTCATTGATATTAAATACTTAATATTTATGAAGAGATTTAACTTTGAGAAACAAAGTTTCAAACTCCATGACTTTGAGAATAGTTCATATAAAAAAAAAATATATAAGGTTTCAAACTTTGTATATTAAAAAGGGTTTGAAAGAGAAATATTCACTTTATGAACAAAGTTTCAATCTTAAGTTTTGAAGTTAAAATTTTTAATTTTAATAGTAAGGATATCAACTTTATGCTAAAATTTGAGGTTGAAAAAGTATTTAGGTATTTTGAAAAACAATGATTGATTATAATTTTGGATTTTTATATATGATTTTATTGTGCATGAAGATTTTCGATGGAGACATAAAAGAAAAATTGTGAACTTGGGAAATAGTTGGTGTTGATGAGAAAATGTTGTTTTTAAGTAAAAGTTTATATACAAAGCATAATTAATAAAGATTAAGATTTGAAAAATATCAAATTGAAAATTCATGATTTAGAATAGTTAGAACATTGGAACTCTTAGTGTTTGAGTTTTTGTTTTTTTATTAGATTTCTTGATACAAATTTTCTACTAGTTTTTCAAAATATTTAAGTGTTGAAATTAATGTAGTTAATTGATTTTTCACTTGAAAATTTCAAATCGTTTGAGTATGTTTGTCTTTCATGGATTTTGTTAAGAAAATATTTTGTCCTAAATTGTTAAAGACAAAGATTTAAATTGAACTTCAATAAGTTTGAAAAACAATTTTTAGATTTTCAAAGTGTGGCATAAATTTTAGGCTTAATTGCAGTTTTGGTCCCTCTATTTTAACTGAATCGCGAAAGTAGTCCCCCCATTTTGTTTCTCTCCAGTTTTGGTCCCCCAAGCAGAATTTTGGTCCAAAACTTGATGAAATTTCATTTTTGTTGCATTTATTTAAGTCACACAATGCCTCAAGATCTCATTTGCAACAATTGTACCTGAAATATATGACCATAAATAGTGTAGTACAGCTTTAAAAAAATAAAATTTCATCAAGTTTTGGACTAAAAAATTCTGTTTGGGGGACCAAAATTGGGGAGAAACAAAATGGAGGACTACTTTCGCGATTCAGCTAAAATAGGACGACCAAAACTGCAATTAAGCCTAAATTTTATGAAATTCGTTTTCGCCAAAGTACTAAACCAAAAGTTTTTTGAAGTTAGGGAACAAAGAGAAAACTCAAACCTAACTGATTTAGATAGTGCAAAACCTAGAGTTCATTTGGTGGTTGGTTGAGAAATTTTGTATTGATTAAATTAATTGGTTGGTTTAAGTTACAAGGAAATTGAGAAGTGTCATTGGAATCGTCAGATATGTTATGTTGGCGTAGCGTAAGTTGCTTGTGTAATAAAGCACTGTCGAGGTAAGGGCAGTTTCTAACGATATTATATATGTTTGAATGCAAAGTGTGTATGTATACATGTTCTTTGTACTTGTGGTGAATAAGGGTGCCCACGATTGGTTATGTATTTGATTTGATCATGTATTCATACCTGATAACGTATGTGTTATGAATTTTATTGACGAGAATATGTCTTGAATATGCTCTATGAAAAGTATTAAAGATTATCAGTGTTTAATGAGTATTTAAAGGAGAGTATTTTAATAACTGCATTTACATAATGGTTGATTTGGAAGAGTCATAGCATGCTCATGCATTTCATAGTTAGTGGTGACCATGATGGGCCACAGTGTTAGTTGTGACGGTGATGGGCCACAGTGTTATTAGTGATTGTGATGGGCCATGGGCTGGTTCTTTGAGTTGATTGGTCCACTTTATCCTTACTAGGATTTGGGAATCATGTAGGTATGTTATAGACTCCACTCTAGTAAATTATGTTGATATGTGATAGGGGAACCTCGGTAATTAGTATTGGTTTGTGAGAGGCGATACATTTATGATAAACGCCCCTCGAGAAGGGTGTAGAAATTTCGGAATCATGTGCAGTGGCATATAAGCATTGCATTTAGGGTATTTTGTCACACGAGTCATATTTGTTATATGAAGATATTTATATGCATGTTTCTTTATCACTTGATGCCATCCCTTGTTATGCTTTCGTGCTTTGTATTTTCGTACGTATGTTGTTTTTAGATCATGACCCCCCTACTATTATTGTGGGCCGGGCTTACGCCCTAGGTTATTAGAGTTTTGAGTTGTGCTGGAATTGCAACGATGTTGTAGACGTGACATAACGATGATTTTGGATTGGTAATCGGAGCAGCTTGATGCCACTCGTGGATTCTCAGTACCCAATCACCCTTAGTTAGATTAACGATCAGCTTATGATTTTATTTAAGAATTTTATTTATCCTCCCTTTCGTATTGCAATGTTTTTGTCGCAATGAAGTTTATGTATTTGAAACATTTGTAATTTTTTTAGTCAACGGGAATTGTCTTGTAAGTAAGTCTGTTGTGTCGAAACCATTTTATATAATGACGAAACAATTATTCGTCGTCATCACTTTTGGAAAAGAATTTTACAATTTAATATTTTACTCTGATTTAAATTACAGCACGATAATGAATATTTTATCTAAAAATGTTTTGTTGTTATAAAAAAAAAAGTACACGTTCATTGTTAAAAATATGGGTGCTACACCGCAACCAATCTTCATTCCTGATTTTAGCAACTAGGCACTTGTTCTCACTGATCTAGATATCAATCTTGAAGGTTTTATTTTTGGATAGTGGTGCCTTCAAGATTAATCTTCTTGAAGTATCAAACATCCTCATTTCACCATGCTCTATCTTCATAGAATACCCATTTTCAAGTAGTTGTCCAAGGCTTAGCAGATTGTTCTTCATGTTTGGCACATACAACACATCATATATGAATGATAGTTTCCATCTCTCATTGAATCAGTACCTTTCCTACTCCTTCTACAGTTACTAATTATTACTTGCAACTATGATCTCCCTTTCACCTTCTCATCAATGCTCACAAACCAATCTTTATGGTGAGTCATGTGATTGAGCAACATGTGTCAAGGTACCACTGCTTTGGGCAGTCATCATCTGATTTTGTTGTAGCCATTAATAACACCTCATCTGAGTCTGAAACCTCAACTGCCATGTGAGCTCCATCATCCTCTCTTTGGACCTTCTTGGATCTGCATTCATCTGCAAAATGTCCCCATTTTTGACAATTGTAACATTGGATTACTTTCTTGTTGAAATTTCTTATTACCATTCGATTTTTTGTTGTTGTTATCACTTATGTTTTTGGTTTCTTGAATTTACAGCCCCTTCATCAGAATCATGCTTCTTGTACCACTGAATTTACCATTTCCTTTTTTGTGTTTGACATCACCTTGGTTGGTTTTCTTGCTATCTAAGGCCCTGCAGGGCCTACACTTGAGATGTTGAGGTTGTTGTACAACATTCTCTTACTCTCACTCTAGAGCTTCAAGAGAGCCTTGCAAATCCTTAACCTTCATCTTATCAAGATCCTTTGATTCTTCAATGGCCACCACAATATGATTGTCCCTTTGTGTTAATATTCTAAGGATATTTTCAATAACCACAACTTCAGTTATTGATTTACCATTTGTTCTCATCTAATTAACAAAAAAACTGCACACGATTGAAGTAATCTGCCACAACTTTATCTTCTTCCATCTACAATAGTTCGTATTGCCTTCTTAGCATTTGGAGCTTCACTTTCTTGGCCTTTTCCCCACCGGTATAATACTTAACCAATATCTCTCATGCCTTCATTGATGTAGATGCCTTCGAAATCCTCTTAAAGTTGTTTGAATTCCACATTTTGCTAGATGTAAACAATGTCTTGCAATCTCTTTTCTTGCAATCTTTGAAAGTTGTTTTGTTATCTTTTTGTTGGATTGGCACCAAGTTGTTCATAGCCATCTTGACAATCTCAAAACACTTCTTGAGCTCCCAGCAATGATCTCATTGATGCAAACCACCTCTCTCAATTCTTCCCATCAACGATTGGCAAATTCGATGGTTTCGTGGTCTAAAAATTTCAAGTGTTTCTCGAATTCAATGGAGTCACCACCAAAATTTATTTTAAAATAGCAAAAATATTGGAAAACCCTTAAAAATAAAAATAAACAGATCTTTGAAACCAAATTTTTGAGTTCGAGAGTCAATTATGCGTAGGGAAGGTGCTAGCACCCTACGACATCCGTTAAAACACGGTTACCTCTAACTAATTGTGCAAGATTAATATTAACTTAAATATATTTATTTCTCCTTATTATTAAATATGAATAACAATTTTTTTTAATATCCTTATTATTAAAAATGAATAACAATTAATATTTTCTAATACAATTTTGGAATAAATGTGTGCTTAAGAAATGAAGGACAAAAAAAAAATATTAATGTGCTTGACAAAAAATGTGATTTTTCTCCATCACGATGCGATGGAGAAATCAAAGTTACATAACTTGGGTAGAAATGCGGATGTGTTGATTATTTTTTAAAATTGTGTGTTGTTGAACTGATAAATAAAATTATTTGACGAAGAAATAAGTTTACTTAATTTGAATGATTATTCTAAAATATGAATTTTAAGACTACCAGTTTTACAACTCGTGTCTGAAAATTCCAGGTGTAAACAAGATGTCTCATCTAGTTAATGTGTTTAAGAATGGTTATACATTATAGTTAAAACATAAGCTTCAAAGCCCCTAAATATGTACTAGTGGTGTTATTACCACGTAAAGATTATAAGAATATGTTGCATCTAAGTAATTATTTTAAAATAATAATTAGGATGATTAATAATTCATAAAAATAAAACAGTTTAGAAATTATCGTGATATATACAATTTATATCCACACATAACTTGGACAACAAGATTTTATTCTCCACACCATAACTTGAAACAGGATGTATTTAACTTTTATTTTTGACAAGAGTATTTGTAATAAATTAATAATAAAAAAAAAAATCAAAAAAACAAACTACAATGTAAGTTGCCGTGCATGAGCAAAGAAAGAAAGAAAAAAAAAGTCTAGATGCAGTTGCATGTGCATGAGTAAAACAAAATAAAAGTCTACGATGCAGTTGTACGTGATTGGTAAAAAAGAATAAAAACCTATGATGCACTGATTTGCGTAAAAGCCTAGATACCAAGTTGTGATAGAGACGTGTCCTATCAGTTTTCAATGCATTACTTTTGTAATAACTTTTCAACTTTAAGAAAATAAAACTGTATTCTTCTAAACATGAAATCAGACCTTCAACCAGGAGTCAACAAACAAAAGTATCATTGTTTAAGTAAAAAAATCAACAAATCATACAACAAAATGTTAAAAGACTAGAGATTGGATAAGTCACTACGCGAAAAACTGCATTTTAAAAACAGCGCTTTTTTTAATCCATTTACAGCGGCTTTTCAAAAAAAAAACCCTGTGGAATTGAGCGCTGTAAATGATACAACAGCGCTTTTAAAAAAGCGCTATAAAACATGTACTTTTTCAAGTATTTGATATCCAGTCGGTGCTAAAGGAGCTTTACCTTCCTCTGATTTTCCATTGAATGCATTTTTCCACCCACGATACTGATGACTATAAGGTAAAAATCTACGATGTCCAAGAAACACATTCTTCTTACAATGTTTCAACTGCATCCAATTTGTACTCTCTTCACATATAGGACATGCACACTGACCTTTAATGCTATATCCTGGTAAATTACCATATGCTGGAAAATCATTAATTGTGCCGAACAACATAGCCCTCAAATTGAAACATTCTTTCTTATACCAATCATAAACTTCCACACATGTCTCCCACATACTTTTTAAATTTTCGATTAGAGGAGTCAAGTATACGTCGATATCATTCCCCGGTTGTTTGGGTCCAGAAATTAACAGAGACAACATCATAAACTTACGCTTCATACATAACCATGGAGGTAGGTATATATTACCAAAATCACGGCACGTGCTATGTGAGATGCTTTGAAGACCATGTGATTCATTCCATCAGTAGGAAAGGCAAGCTATGAGATTTCTGGGACTCTACTCGAATTCAGGATACTCGTGATCAATTTTGCCCATTGTGGGAATCTGCAGGGGTGTCGAAACATTTCATCTCTAATTCTTTCATCTGCATGCCATGTCAAGTGTTTTGAATCTTCTTCAATGCGATACATGCGCCTAAATCTTGGTATTATAGGAAAATACCACACGACTTTTGCTGGAGTAGATTCTTTCTTCTTATATCGAGAGACATTGCATTTCGGACACGCCTTAAGTAGTTCATATTCGGAACGAAATAAAATGCAATCGTTAGGACACGCATGAATCCTTTCGTAACTCATTCCAATAGAACACAAAATCCGTTTAGCCTCGTAGGTTCGACTGGGAAGTTCAT
>PGTU02012633.1:0-55842 GCA_002896215.2 Cicer echinospermum | reverse complement strand
TAAAATTTAAATAAAATTAAAATTAAAATATTAAATTAAAATAAATATATATATAATAATATTACTATAATAAAGCTAGCTATAGCAATTACGACAAATCAAATAAATCAATGCATTCCAAAATTAACAATTAATGTTTACAAAGTGGAAATTAACCACACAATATGTCATACAACCAAAAATATAATTATGAAATCTCAATATCACATAAATCCTCATATAATTCCCCTGATAGCTTCACTCCCACCATCAGATTATTTTCTGCATTCATACCCGAACGAAAGAAGTCCCTCAAAAGTATTATTCATTTTGTGTTGGAGGAGACATCAATGCTTTTGAATTTGAATTTCATCTTCAATGGCACCACCAATAGTCGAAGGAGGAGCCTAGCTTTGGTTGAGGTTGATTTAATATCTGGTCTGATCAACCAGCTGTTGGCATAGTTGGTCGGTAATGCAGTTTGATCAAACGTGGATATCCCTTTTGCTCATTGAATGTCTACAGTATTGGATTATCAAATTGATTTTTAGTTCCTCCGCTAGAATGGATCAAACCTGTACAGTAAACAACACACTTTTTTTCGCATAATCTAGAACGTGTAGTTCAATTTCAATAAATATTGCTCATATTATTATGCATATAATCTTCTACTACACCACTATAAAGACACTTTTTGTTGCCAACATCCTCGTAGCAAAAATTGAAGAAAGTTTCGACCTTGTTTAGCAAAATTGTTTTAAGACCCTTTCTTCAGGAAAATTCATATTTGACATATTTATATGTCAATTAGAGGAGCATGCATTTGCACACAATATAATATTTATTACAATACAATAAATATATATAACGAATAAATTTAAAATTATATATAATATATATTATATATATTATATAATATTATATATATCAATATCTATCAAAAAATATCATATCTTATACAAAAATAATTATATCAATAAATTTTAATATGTTTTTTTAAAACAATACTTTGATATATATGGCTTTTGAGTGGATTTAATTAAGAACAGATCAGCAAAGCAAACAGCAACAAGAAGCACAAAACAGAGAAGAGCTACAGCCTCGAAAAAATTCATCACAGCATGTTGTTCAAAGTTATCTACATCGTTAACAAAGAATCTGCTCTGGAAATCACTCATATCTAAACAAACACATGGCAAGGAACAAGTACAAATATCCAGACTCAAAAAGGACATTTGATCGCAAAGATTAAAGAGTTCAAACATGGACAAAAGTCATGACGGCTTAAGAACTCCAAAATTCAAATGTCCTGGAAAACTTGATCAAACTAGGTATATGACAAGACTAGAACAAAGGAAATACAGAACATTCAAAACGGGAACTCCAGAATGATTATGAAGCTCAAGAACGTTCAAACTGATAAAACCAAGAACGTTAATCATTCTCCGTTTTCTGCACATCAACAGCAGCCTTGCATCCTCTCTGTTTCAGTCTGCAATTCGATTCAAATCTTCTCCACCTCCTCTAGCTTCACTCAAGACTCAAGACAAATAATGTACCATCCAAGATCAATGAAGAAATGTCAAAGAAAGGACAGAAGTGCTTTCAATGCTAAAACATCAAAAGTCAAAAAGCTGTTTTCAAAGCAACATTATTTTTATTCTAAAAATAATGTTTTGGTCAAAAAAGCATGGCTCTCCAACAGCTATTTCGTACATCTCCAGCCTATAAATAGAAGGCCATTATCTCAGTTCTCAGCAAGAAATTCAAGTGCCAAGTAATCAACATTATACAATCACACTTAAAGCTTGA
Organism: Cicer echinospermum; assembly: GCA_002896215.2. Taxonomy (NCBI): domain Eukaryota; kingdom Viridiplantae; phylum Streptophyta; class Magnoliopsida; order Fabales; family Fabaceae; genus Cicer; species Cicer echinospermum. The sequence continues at coordinate 54,051 of PGTU02012633.1, read as the reverse complement.
AATTCTGCAAAACAGAGGAAACATTACTTTCTGCAAATTCGCGAAACAGCCACTGCTGCTCATTCATATATCAGTTGCGAAATTGTCATTAGATACTCTGTAAAGAATCTATTCTCAAACAAGAGTTGAGCAATATCAGATTCTGTCAAAATCAATCATTTGTAAAAACTCAAACTATAAGAGTTTCCATTATAGTTTTGTTTAAGATTGCTTCCTATCAAGGTTAGATAGGTGGTTGTGATTGCTTTCTGGGTGGAAAGTAATTAAGAAAGAAATAGATCAAGGTTGATTTATTCTAGGTGTTGTAAGATTAAGAAGGTTCTTCATTTTAAACACTTAGTGGAAAATCTCACAGTGTGAGGACTGGACGTAACCCACGTTGGGTGAACCAGGATAAATCTGTGTGTGGTATTCTCTTTCCTTTCTCCTTCTCTATTATACTGCATTAATCATTTGATATAAAGGATTTTCTGCTAATTAAAGAACGTTCTCTGTTTTATAACATAAACCAAGAACGTTCTCCGTTTTCTGTTTCATAACCAAGGTCAATCTTGAGTTATTTTCTTAAGTTTTAACAGGAATTTTTAAAAGTTGCATATTTACAATTCAAACCCCTTTTCTTGTAAATCGACATTGTTACTTCAATTGGCATCAGAGCTCGGTCTCTAAAAAGTTCAAAAACACCTAACAAGTGTTTAGAGAAAAGATCTAGAAGAATGTCGAAAGCAAAAATACATTGTTGAAGGAGGATCCTCAAATCGACCTCCATTCTTTGATGGATCAGACTATTATTTTTGGAAAAACAAAATGCAGTTGTTCTTAAAATCTCAGGACACAGGAATGTGGCGCATCATCACAGATGGAGATTTCACACCAAGGGTCGATCAAGACGACTTGAATTCTGCTCTAAAAAAGGAAGCAGATTGGACAACAGAAGATAAAGCTAAGGTACTTCTAAATTCTAAAGCTCAATTATTCTTATCATGTGCTTTAAGCAGGGAAGAAAGTGAAAGGGTAGATGAATGCACAACTGCAAAAGAAGTCTGGGATACATTGCAAACTCATCATGAAGGAACAAGCCATGTCAAAGAAACAAGAATAGACATTGGTATAAGGAAATTCGAACTGTTTGAAATGCAAGAAGGAGAAACCATTGATGAAATGTACTCAAGATCACCACAATAGTAAATGAAATGCGTTCTCTTGGCAAAGCCTATACTGTGCAAGAAAGAGTAAGAAAAATCATGAGGTGTCTGTCCCAATCATTTGGAGACCAATGGTGACAGCTATAAGCCAAGCCAAGAACCTTGAGTCACTGCCTCTGGAAGAACTAATTGGAACTCTAAGAGCTCATGAGATAGTATTGCAAGAAGACAAACCAGTCAAGAAAGGAAAGGCAATAGCACTGAAAGTCTCTCAAAGAAAAAATCACAGTTCCAGTTGAAGAGGAATCAGAAGAGAATGAACAAGGAGATGCTGATGAAATCGCGCTTCTCACTAGAAGAATTCAAAGAATGATGAGAAGAAGAGATCAAATCAAAAAGGGATTTCAAAACAGAAATCCTAAAACAGAGATTGACAAGAGTCAAGTCACATGCTTTGGATGCAACAAATTGGGACATTACAAGGCAGAATGTCCATCAAACAAAAATCCACCAAAACGATTTCCCTTCAAAAAGAAATCAATGATGGCAACATGGGATGATTCAGAGGAATCAGAAACAGAAGAAGAGGAAGAAGAAGCCAACATATGCTTGATGGCAAAAACAGAGGAAGATGAGGTAATGAATTCTGAACCATGTCATTTATGTCAACAAATGGGAAATGAATTTGATAACTTGCTAAATGACTCAAATCTCCTTATTCAAAAATGTAGTTCTCTGAAAGAACAGTTTTATAAAGAGAAGAAGAGAAGGAAAGAAATCAAACTGAAAATAATTTGCTAAAAAAGATGATTCAAGAATTGAAAGAACAAGAGTTTTTGAAAGTGAAGAATGTCAAGAACATTCTGCGCTACAAACGGAGAACGTTCAACTCAGAAATGAAAATGAACTTCTCAAAACTGATTTACTGAACTTCATTAAAGCCACTGAAACTTTTCATAACATCATGGATCTCAAATAGGAATTTTTGATAAAGCTGGTCTTGGTTTCAATCAAACTCAAAAAACCAAACTTTATGAAACTTCTTTGTCCCAGAAAGAAGGAAGAAAAATGCAAGACTAGATGCTCATACTGTAGAAACTTGGACATCTAGAGTTTGCATGCTACTTCAGGAAAAGGGATGAAAAAATCAAAAGAAAAAGCTTTTTAAACATGAGAATCATCCTGTCAAGATTGTTTCAAAAAAAACAGCAAAACGGAGAATGTTCTCCAGTTTGTTCCCCAAACAGAGAAAGTTCAAAGTACAAGTTGAACGTTTCAAAACATCTGTTAAACCAAAGTTCAAACTCTCCTAAATCATATATTGCTAAACCCATTTCAAAATCAACAAACAACACAGCTGCTTCCAAAACAAGAATGACATACCACTTAAAAACTAACTCTCAAGGACCCAAAACAAAGTGGGTACCTAAAACTGGAATGATATCACCTGCAGGTTGGCTTTCAAAATACAAAGAGAAAGCCTTGGTTCTTGGACAGTGGCTGTTCAAGGCACATGACAGGAGATAGAAATTGTTTCATAACCTTCAGCAAGAAGGATGGTGGTTCGGTCACATTTGGAAATGATGATCAAGCTCAAATTAAGGGAAATGGAACAATTGGTAAGACAAACTCTGCTCAAATAAATGATGTCCAATACGTGGAAGGATTGAAACACAATCTATTAAGCATAAGTCAGTTATGCGACAATGGATGCGAAGTCACTTTCAAGCCAAAGGTATGTGAAATCAAGATGGCCAGAACTGGAAAACTTATGTTCTCTGGTAAGCGAAAGAAAAATTTATATGTGATATATTTGGATGAATTACCTGATGAATCATGCTTTATATCAATCAATAAAGATAAATGGATCTGGCATAAAAGGGCTGGACATATCAGCATGAAAACTATTTCAAAAATCTCCAAACTTGATCTTGTTAGAGGTTTACCAAAACTTAATTTTGAGAAAGACAAAATCTGTGAAGCTTGTGCAAAAGGTAAGCAAGTCAAGAGCAGCTTTTATACAAAAGATTTTGTATCAACAAATAGAACTCTTGAACTACTTCACATAGATTTATTCAGGCCTGTCAAAACAACAAGCCTAGGAGGAATGAAGTATGGCTTTGTTATTGTTGATGATTTCTCAAGATTTACATGGGTTCTATTTTTAAAACAAAAAGATGATGCATTTGAATCATTTAAAACATTTTGTAAAAAGGTGCAGAATGAAAAGGACTCCAGCATCATCTCTGTAAGGAGTGATCATGGAGGAGAATTCATAAATGCCTCATTCAAAAGCTTTTTTTGATGAACTTGGTACATCTCACAATCTTTCATGTGCAAGAACTCCACAACAAAATGGAGTTGTTGAAAGAAAGAATAGAACACTACAAGAAAATGGCAAGAACTATTTTAGAAGAATCAAATGTTGAAAGTTATTTTTGGGCAGAAGCCATAAACACTTCTTGCTATATCTTGAATCGTGTATCTATAAGAAAAATCATCAACAAAACTCCGTACGAAATCTGGAAAAACAGAAAACCAAACATTTCTTACTTTCATATTTTTGGTTGTTACTGTTACATACTAAACAACAAAGATCCTATTGGAAAATTTGATGCAAAATCCGATAAAGCCATCTTTCTTGGATACTCAACCGAATCTAAAGGTTATAGAGTGTTTCAATTTAAGAACTAATGTTGTTGAAATTAGTATGCATATATTGTTTGATGAGTTTGATGATCTAGATATAAGTAAAAAGGATGAGGAAGAAGAAACTCAAAATGAAACACAGCAGGAAACAAGTCTGCAGAAAACAGAGATTGATAAACAATCTCCATTTCATTCTCCACCAAAAAGCTGGAAAACCATTGGAGATCATCTTCAAACTCAGATCATTGGAGACACAGCTGATGGAATCCGAACCAGAAGATCATTCAAAAATGATGACGACAGCATGGCAATGATATCTCAGATTGAACCAAAGTCAATCAAAGATGCTATTACTGATCAATCTTGGATTAACGCCATGAAGGAAGAACTTCTACAGTTTGAGAAAAATGAAGTTTGGACTCTAGTACCAGATCCTTTAGATCAAACTGTTATTGGCACTCGATGGGTATTCAGAAACAAGCTTGATGAAGAAGGTAAGGTCGTGAGAAACAAAGCAAGATTAGTAGCTCAAGGCTACAATCAACAAGAAGGTATAGACTATGATGAAACCTTTGCTCCAGTTGCAAGGTTAGAAGCTATTCGAATACTTCTTGCATATGCATCTCATAAACTCATCAAACTGTTTCAAATGGATGTGAAAAGTGCTTTCTTAAATGGTTTTTTAAATGAACAAGTGTATGTAAAACAGCCCCCAGGATTTGAAAACCAAGAAAAACCAAATCATGTTTTCAAACTTACCAAAGCTCTTTATGGCTTAAAACAAGCACCAGGGCATGGTATGAAAGACTGAGTTCATTTCTGATCGAGAACAATTTTCAAAGAGGAAAAATCGATACTACTTTATTCAAGAAAACTGAAGGAAATGAATTACTCGTTGTTCAAGTATATGTGGATGATATCATTTTTGGATCAACTAATGAAAAACTATGTGAAGATTTCTCAAAACTTATGCAAAGTGAATTTGAAATGAGCATGATGGGGGAATTAAGATATTTTCTTGGTTTACAAATCAAACAATACGAAAAAGGCATTTTTGTTTGTCAAGAAAAATATATCAAAGATCTGTTGATCAAATATAAAATGAATGAGTCAAAAATTATGACAACTCCCATGCATCCATCCACTTCCTTAGAAAAAGATGAAAATGGCAAATCTGTCTCTGAAAAAGAATATCGTGGAATGATCGGTTCTCTGCTATATCTAACTGCTAGCAGACCAGATATTGTGTTTGCAGTAGGATTATGTGCTCGATTTCAATCAGCGCCAAAAGAATCCCACTTAACTGCTGTTAAACGCATATTTAGATATCTCGTTGGAACAACTAATCTTGGTCTTTGGTATAGAAAAGGTTCCATTTTGATATTATAGCATACTGTGATGCTGATTATGCTGGAGACAAAGTTGAAAGAAAAAGCACAAGTGGAGCATGTCAGTTCCTAGGTGAAGCATTAATCAGTTGGTCATGCAGAAAACAGAACACCATAGCACTATCCACAACTGAGGCTGAATATGTGTCAGCTGCAAACTGCTGTTCACAAGTTTTGTGGATCAAGAACCAACTTCAAGATTACTCTGTAAGCTATTCCAATATTCCAATTTATTGTGATAATACAAGTGCTATTAATCTGTCTAAAAATCCTATTCAGCATTCTAGATCAAAGCATATTGAGATAAAACATCATTTTATTCGTGATCATGTCAATAAGAAAGACGTTGAATTAATCTTCGTTGATACTCAAAATCAACTTGCTGACATTTTCACTAAGCCTCTTGTGGAGGATAGTTTTTAATTCAATCAAAGAAAAACTGAGAATCATGAAAAATCCAGAAAATTCTGGTTGAAATCAGCTTCTGCAGAAAACGGAGATCGTTTATCAGTCTCCGTTTCGCGATTCATCTTTCTCCGTTCTGGAAAAAGCAACAGTCTGCTTTTCCCTCTCAAAAGTAAAAAGGGAAATCTTGGCATTTATTACACGTGCCCTTGTGTCTGGTGTTAGCATGCTGACACATACTCTCTCCAATCCCCCAAAATGCTTTTCCCTTTTTCCTAGGTACAAACTCATCATTACTCCACCTTTTTCTCCCTATCCACTCAAGTCAGGAAACTGCTCCTCTTCCCACCTCCTTTTCCCCAAAAGCTGGAATCATCTCTCTTTCTCTATATCACATTCACTGTTCATCTTCTTCATCATCTTCCTCCCAGAAAAACAAAAATGGCTCGAACCAAACAGGCTGCACGAAAAAATGCCTCCATCTGTACACCACCCTCTTCATCGTCATCATACCAATCAAGAGAGCGTTCTCCCTCTCCACCACCTCGCCCTTCACCACCACACTCATCTTCCGCCTCTCCATCTCCTCAAAACAGTCAAGAAGTTCTAAATCTCATGCCTCTGTCTACTTTTCTTCCACCACTATACACTCGACCTACACCAAACTACGCTCAAGTGCCTCCTCATCTTCGCACCAGAATCACCCCTCCACGCCGCTCCATGCGCGTCCAGTCTGGCATTGGAACATCAAAGTCCATGAACCCTAAACCTTACTACTTTATCATTTCAGACTCTGAGAGTGATGACTCTTCTGAATCGTGTCCTCCGGTAGAAAAATCTCCAACACAATCTGAACCGATGCCTACAGTACCAACTCCTCCACCACAAAATCCACCAACGACTACTAACCCTTCGACACCCTCAAAATCGGCTTTCTCCTCTGAACCTTCACACGCAACTCCTCCTCATCAAAAACGGAGATCGTTAAATGACATTGTTTCTCCTTCTCCAAACCAAACAGAACCACTCTCTCAACCAAAACCTCCATCTAAACCCATGAGAACCAAAAACACAATCACTATTGCTCAGTTTCTTGCTCGAAAAATCTCCCAAATCCTCAAAGAAAGAAAACGCTTGCCCCAAAACAAAACCTAAAAAACAGTCAAAAACCAATTTCTCCAGAACAAGAACGTTCTCCAACTGCTCCTTCACAAGAACGTTCACCATCACAAGAACTTTCTCCAACTGCCCCTCCACCAAAATCTTCTCCACAAAAGACTTCCAAACGATCTTCCCCTATATCCACATCCTCTGATTCTGAACCATCTCCCCCAACTAAGAAACCAAAACAGAATGCTCCTCCTCTAATCTCCCTTGCAAAATCAAAAACTCTTCAATGAAAAATGGAATCTGGTTGTGAATGGCAATGCTGTTCAGCACCATACGGATGCTCTTGGATGGACCTCCTTCTTAAAGATCTCTGAATCCTTCTTCCCAGAAGTCGTTCGTGCCTTCTATTGCAACGCCAAAACCTTTGCTGACAAATCTCTTTTTATCTCAAAAATAAAAGGAGTAGAAATCAGATTGACTCCAGACATTTTGGCCAACATTCTCCAACTTCCAACAGAAGGGCCATCTGTCTATGGTGACAACTGGTATGCAGCTCTAGGTCTTAGAAAGACAGATGTGCAGGCTGAACTTTTTGAAGAAAACTCCACACGTTATTTAGCTACTTACTTAAAGCCTCTTCCTAAAGTCTTCAACAATATGTGTCAACATACTCTACTCCCACACTGTGGAAGTCATGAGTACGTTTCTGATAATGACGCCTTGCTCATCTATCATCTGTTAAACTGCAAGAGATTGAACTTACCTCATGTCATTCTCCAGCACATGATCTGTGCAGCCCAGAAAGATTACAAAAAGAATACTGTGCCTTATGGCATGGTCCTGACTAAAATCTTCAGGCATTTTGGAGTATCTCTTGCATCTGAAAAAATCCTTGATCAAAATTTCCAAGTTTTCCACAAAAAATTTATCTCACATGCGCAACACTGCCTCTGCTCCAACAACTACTCTTCCATCCTGTCCTGTATCTCTCAAAAGGAAGAGATCAGCCGGAAGACGACCTTCCAGAAAGTCTATTTCTTTTTCTTCTCCTTCTACTGATCCCAAGGAAATCTCAGACAAAACTCCTACACCAGAACGTTCTCCACCCTCTCCAGAACGTTCCCCAGAACATATCCCATCACATCCCACTCTTTTCGCTCAAACATCTGGCGCTATCCCTTCACATATTCCCTCTTTTTCTCAACCACCTCACTGCCCTACACATAACTTTAGTACTCTCCTATCTATCCTCTTCTGTCCACCATGTCTCCACTATTTGTTTCACCACAGAAAACCAGTTCTTCCATTTTTGGAATAAGTCAGTTTTTTGAACCTTCCCACTCCTGCTGACCACTCTACCTCATCTGTTGGCCCTCTACCATCCATTTCATCTTCTTTTGCCTCTCTCCCATCCTTATCTGCCATGCCTATTCCCTCCAACACAGTTGTCGCTGCCTCTTCTCAACCCTCCGCTCACATTCCCTCCACTGACACCTTAGCTGCACCCTCAAACTCTGATATCATGGCCGCTCTCCAGATCATCATCACAAGACAAATTCAGCATGATCAAGAGACTGCTCTACTCAGAACTTGGATGGCTGATCATCTTGCTCCCAAGCTGGGAATTCCACCTCCGCCTCCTCATCCGGTGCCTCCTCCTTCTCAGATTCCTCCTGCTGGAAAATCCTCCTCCTCCGAAGGATCTTCTCCCTCCCTAGCATCTTAAGTCTATCCCTTGTGTCTTTTTGGATGACAAAGGGGGAGAATTAAGTTTAGATTTTCTTTTACTGTTCTCTTGTTGTTCTGAAGTTTAGATTTTCTTTTACTGTTCTCTTGTTGTTCTGCATTTTTTTGTATCTTTGCCAAAATTAATGAACTTGTGTTATCTTTAATGAAACTCCTTCTGATTGCATTTAAAAAGGTTTATCTTATGTTGAATTAACAAATGCACAAATTGAGGGGGAGCTGTTACAGCTCTTTATAATAGAATCAAATTAAAATCTAAATTAACATGTTTGTCATCATCAAAAAGGGGGAGATTGTTGAGACAAACTCTCTATTTTAAAGTTTTGATGAAAATAAACAAAGGTTAATTAAGAATGTTAATTATGATTCTAAATGTTATGTTAATTTAACTTGTGCTTTTGAGTGGATTTAATTAAGAACAGAATCAAGCAAAGCAAACAGCAACAAGAACACTAAAACAGAGAAAGAGCTACAGCCTCGAAAAAGTTCATCACAGCATGTTGTTCAAAGTTTATCTACATCGTTAACAAAGAATCTGCTCTGGAAATCACTCATATCTAACAAACACATGGCAAGGAACAAGTACAAATAATCCAGACTCAAAAAGGACATTTGATCGCAAAGATTAAAGAGTTCAAACATGGACAAAAGTCATGACGGCTTAAGAACTCCAAAATTCAAATGTCAGGAAAACTTGATCAAACTAGGTATATGACAAGACTAGAACAAAGGAAATACAGAACATTCAAAACGGGAACTCCAGAATGATTATTGAAGCTCAAGAACGTTCAAACTGATAAAACCAAGAACGTTAATCATTCTCCGTTTTCTGCACATCAACAGCAGCCTTGCATCCTCTCTGTTTCAGTCTGCAATTCGATTCAAATCTTCTCCAACCTCCTCTAGCTTCACTCAAGACTCAAGACAAATAATTTACCATCCAAGATCAATGAAGAAATGTCAAAGAAAGGACAGAAGTGCTTTCAATGCTAAAACATCAAAAGTCAAAAAGCTGTTTTCAAAGCAACATTATTTTTATTCTAAAAATAATGTTTTGGTCAAAAAAAGCATGGCCTCTCCAACAGCTATTTCGTACATCTCCAGCCTATAAATAGAAGGCCATTATCTCAGTTCTCAGCAAGAAATTCAAGTGCCAAGTAATCAACATTATACAATCACACTTAAGCTTGAAATTCTGCAAAACAGAGGAAACATTACTTTCTGCAAATTCGCGAAACAGCCACTGCTGCTCATTCATATATCAGTTGCGAAATTGTCATTAGATACTCTGTAAAGAATCTATTCTCAAACAAGAGTTGAGCAATATCAGATTCTGTCAAAATCAATCATTTGTAAAAACTCAAACTATAAGAGTTTTGTTATAGTTTGTTTAAGATTGCTTCCTATCAAGGTTAGATAGGTGTTGTGATTGCTTTCTGGGTGGAAAGTAATTAAGAAAGAAATAGATCAAGGTTGATTTATTCTAGGTGTTGTAAGATTAAGAAGGTTCTTCATTTTAAACACTTAGTGGAAAATCTCACAGTGTGAGGACTGGACGTAACCCACGTTGGGTGAACCAGGATAAATCTTTGTGTGGTATTCTCTTTTCTTTCTCCTTCTCTATTATACTGCATTAATCATTTGAGATAAAGTATAAACTGATTTTCTGCTAATTAAAGAACGTTCTCTGTTTTATAACATAAACCAAGAACGTTCTCCGTTTTCTGTTTTCACAACCAAGGTCAATCTTGAGTTATTTTCTTAAGTTTTAAACAGGAATTTTTAAAAGGTGCATTTACAATTCAAACCCCCCTTTCTTGTAAATCGACATTGTTACTTCAGTGCATTCAATAGATGTGTTTGTGTCATTGGATTAACATTTAGCTCATTTTCGTCCTCCCTAGGTTTATTCTTTTCCAATTAGGATTTTTTTACCAATCTTGTGCATACAATATGTTCATTTGTGTCATTGGATTAACATTTATATCATTTTCTTCCTCCCTAGGTTTATTCTTGTCCAATTAGGGTTTTCAACCAATCTTGTGCATCCTATAGGTGTGTTTGTGTCATTGGATGAACATTTTGGTCATTTTCGTCCTTCCTAGACTTATTCTTGTCCAATTAAGGTTTTTAACCAATCTTGTGCATGCAATAAGTTCATTTGTGTCATTGGATTAACATTTATATCATTTTCTACCTCCCTAGGTTTATTCTTGTCCAATTAGGGTTTTCAACCAATCTTGTGCATCCTATAGGTGTGTTTGTGTCATTGGATGAACATTTAGGTCATTTTCGTCCTCCCTAGACTTATTTTTTTCCAATTAAGGTTTTTAAACAATCTTGTGCGTGCAATAAGTTCATTTGTGTTATTGGATGAACATTTAGGTCATTTTCATCTTCCCTAGGCTTATTCTCGTCCAATTAGGGTTTTTAACCAATCTTGTGCATCCAATAAGTTCATTTGTGTCATTGAATTAACATTTAGGTCATTTTCATCCTCCTAGACTTATTCTTGTCCAATTAAGGTTTTTAACCAATCTTGTGCATGCAATAAGTTCACTTGTGTCATTGAATTAACATTTAGGTCATTTTCGTCCTCCCTAGACTTATTCTTGTCCAATTAAGGTTTTTAACCAATCTTGTGCATGCAATAAGTTCACTTGTGTCATTGGATTAACATTTAGGTCATCGTCCTCCTAGGTTTATTCTTGTCCAATTAGGGTTTTTAACCAATCTTGTGCATCCAATAGGTGTGTTTGTGTCATTGGACGAACATTTAGGCCATTTTCATCCTCCCTAGACTTATTCTTGTCTAATTAGGGTTTTTAACCAATCTTGTGCATGCAATAAGTTCATTTGTGTCATTGGATTAACATTTAGGTCATTTTCGTCAACCCTAGCCTTATGCTTGTCCAATTAGGGTTTTTAACCAATCTTGTGCATCCTATAGGTGTGTGTTTGTGTCATTGGGTGAACACAGGTTTTTCGTCCTCCCTAGACTTATTCTTGTCCAATTAAGGTTTGTAACCAATCTTGTGCATCCAATAGGTGTGTTTGTGTCATTGGATGAACATTTAGGTCATTTTCATCCTCCCTAAACTTATTCTTGTCTAATTAGGGTTTTTAACCAATCTTGTGCATACAATAAGTTCATTTGTGTCAATGGATGAACATTTAGGTCATTTTCGTCCTCCCTAGGTTTATTCTTGTCCAATTAGGTTTTTCTTATTCTTGTCCAATTAGGGTTTTTAACCAATCTTGTGCATCCAATAAGTTCATTTGTGTCATTGGATTAACATTTAGGTCATTTTCGTCCTCCCTAGACTTATTCTTGTCCAATTAGGTTTTTAACCAATCTTGTGCATGCAATAAGTTCATTTGTGTCATTGGATTAACATTTAGGTCATTTTCGTCCTCCCTAGATTTATTCTTGTCCAATTAGGGTTTTAACCAATCTTGTGCATCCTATAGGTGTGTTTGTGTCATTGGATGAACATTTAGGTCATTTTCGTCCTCCCTAGACTTATTCTTTGTCCAATTAAGGTTTTTAAACAATCTTGTGCATGCAATAAGTTAATTTGTGTCATTGGATGAACATTTAGGTCATTTTCGTCCTCCCTACGCTTATTCTTGTCCAATTAGAGTTTTTAACCAATCTTGTGCATCCAATAAGTTCATTTGTGTCATTGGATTAACATTTTAGGTCATTTTCGTCCTCCCTAGGCTTATTCTTGTCCAATTAGGGTTTTTAACCAATCTTGTGCATCCAATATGTTCAATTGTGTCATTGGATTAACATTTAGGTCATTTTCGTCCTCCCTAGGTTTATTCTTGTCCAATTAGGGTTTTTAACCAATCTTGTGCATCCTATAGGTGTGTTTAGTGTCATTGGTTTAACATTTAGGTCATTTTCGTCCTCCCTAGGCTTATTCTTGTCCAATTAGGGTTTTTAACCAATCTTGTGCATCCAATATGTTCATTTGTGTCATTGGATTAACATTTAGGTCATTTTCGTTCTCCCTAGACTTATTCTTGTCTAATTAGGGTTTTCTAACCAATCTTGTGCATGCAATAAGCTCATTTGTGTCATTGGATGAACATTTAAGTCATTTTCGTCCTCCCTAGGCTTATTCTTGTCTAATTAGGGTTTTTAACCAATCTTGTGCATACAATAAGTTCATTGGTGTCATTGGATGAACATTTAGGTCATTTTCGTCCTCCCTAGGCTTATTCTTGTCCAATTAGTGTTTTTAACCAATCTTGTGCATCCAATAAGTTCATTTGTGTCATTGGATAAACATTTTTGTCATTTTCGTCCTCCCTAGGCTTATTCTTGTCCAATTAGGGTTTTTGACCAATCTTGTGCATCCAATATGTTCATTTTGTGCCATTGGATTAACATTTCGGTCACTTTCGTCCTCCCTAGGTTTATTCTTGTCCAATTAGGGTTTATAACCAATCTTGTGCATTCAATAGATGTGTTTGTGTCATTGGATTAATATTTAGGTCATTTTCTTCCTCCCTAGGTTTATTCTAGTCAAATTAGGGTTTTTAACCAATCTTGTGCATCCAATAGGTGTGTTTGTGTCATTGGATGAACATTTAGGTCATTTTCGTCCTCCCTAATTGGACAAGAATAAGCCTAGGGAGGACGAAAATGACCTAAATGTTCATCCAATGACACAAATGAACTTATTGGATGCACAAGATTGTTAAAAACCCTAATTGGACAAGAATAAGCCTAGGGAGGACGAAAATGACCTAAATGTTAATCCAATGACACAAATGAACTTATTGGATGCACAAGATTGTTAAAAACCCTAATTGGAGAAGAATAAGTCTAGGGAGGACGAAAATGACCAAAATGTTCATCCAACGACACAAACACACCTAAAGGATGCACAAGATTGGTTAAAAACCGTTATTGGACAAGCATAACGCTAGGGTTGACGAAAATGACCTAAATGTTAATCCAATGACACAAATGAACTTATTTCATGCACAAGATTAGTTAAAAACCTTAATTAGACAAGAATAAGTCTAGGGAGGACGAAAATGACCTAAATGTTCATCCAATGACACAAACACACGTATTGGATGCACAAAATTTGTTAAAAACCCTAATTGACTAGAATAAACTAGGGAGGACAAAAATGACCTAAATGTTAATCCAATGACACAAATGAACTTATTGCATGCACAAGATTGCTTAAAAACCTTAAATGGACAAGAATAAGCCTAGGGAGACGAAAATGACCTAAATGTTCATCCAATGACACAGAAACACACCAATTGGATGCCCAAGATTTGTTAAAAACCCTAATTGGACTAGAATAAAAATAGGGAGGACAAAAATGACCTAAATGTTAATCCAATGACACAAATGAACTTATTTCATGCACAAGATTGGTTAAGAACTCTAATTAGACAAGAATAAGCCTAGGGAGGACGAAAATGACCTAAATGTTCATCCAATGACACAAATTAACTTATTGTATGCACAAGATTGGTTAAAAACCCTAATTGGACAAGAATAATTCTAGAGGAGGACGAAAATGACCTAAATGTTCATCCAATGACACAAACACACCTATTGGATGCACAAGATTGCTTAAAAACCCTAATTGGACAAGAATAAGTCTAGAGAGGACGAAAATGACCTAAATGTTCATCCAATGACACAAATGAACTTATTGCATGCACAAGATTGGTTAAAAAACCCTAATTAGACAAGAATAAGTCTAGGGAGGACGAAAATGACCTAAATGTTCATCCAATGACACAAAACACACCTATTGGATGCACAAGATTGGTTAAAAACCCTAATTGGACTAGAATAAACCTAGGGAGGACGAAAATGACCTAAATGTTAATCCAATGACACAAATGAACTTATTGCATGCACAAGATTGGTTAAAAAACCCTAATTGGACAAGAATAAGCCTAGGGAGGACGAAAATGACCTAAATGTTCATCCAATGACACAAAACTACACTTAAAAACCCTAATTGGACAAGAATAAGCCTAGGGAGGATGCATGACCCTAAATGTTCATCCAATGACACAGTCTAAACCTATTGGATGCACAAATTGGTTAAAACCCTAATTGGACAAGAATAATCTAGAGGAGGACGAGAGTTTCATCCAATGACACAAACCCTATTGGATGCACAAGATGGTTAAAAATGAACGAAAATGACCTATGCAATGTTCATCCAATGACACTAGGGAGGACGAAAACACTATGTTCATCCAATGATGCACAAGATATTGGATGCACAAGATTGGTTAAAAACCCTAATTGGACAAGAATAAGTCTAGGGAGGACGAAAATGACCTAAATGTTCATCCAATGACACACAAATTGGATGAACCTATTGGATGCACGAAAAGACCTAAATGGTTGACAAAATGAACTATTGGATGACAAGAATAAGTCTAGGGAGGACGAAAATGACTAAATGTTCATCCAATGACACAAATGAACCTATTGGATGCACAAGATTGGTTAAAAACCCTAATTGGACTAGAATAAACCTAGGGAGGACGAAAATGACCTAAATGTTAATCCAATGACACAAATGAACTTATTGATGCACAAGATTGGGTAAAAAACCCTAATTGGACAAGAATAAGCCTAGGGAGGACGAAAATGACCTAAATGTTCATCCAATGACACAAATGAACTTATTGGATGCACAAGATTGGTTAAAACCCTAATTGGACAAGAATAAGCCTAGGGAGGACGAAAATGACCTAAATGTTCATCCAATGACACAAATGAACCTATTGGATGCACAAGATTGGTTAAAAACCTAATTGGACAAGAATAAGCCTAGGGAGGACGAAAATGACCTAAATGTTCATCCAATGACACAAACACACCTATTGGATGCACAAGATTGGTTAAAAACCCTAATTGGACAAGAATAAACCTAGGAGGAGGACGAAAATGACCTAAATGTTCATCCAATGACACAAATGAACTTATTGGATGCACAAGATTGGTTTAAAAACCCTAATTGGACAAGAATAAGTCTAGGGAGGACGAAAATGACCTAAATGTTCATCCAATGACACAAATGAACTTATTGGATGCACAAGATTGGTTTAAAAACCCTAATTGGACAAGAATAAGCCTAGGGAGGACAAAATGTTAATCCAATGACACAACACAACTATTGGATGCACAAGATTGGTTAAAAACCTTAATTGGACAAGAATAAACCTAGGGAGGACGAAAATGACCTAAATGTTCATCCAATGACACAAATGAACTTATTGGATGCACAAGATTGGTTAAAAAACCCTAATTGGACAAGAATAAGCCTAGGGAGGACGAAAATGACCTAAATGTTAATCCAATGACACAAATGAACTTATTTGATGCACAAGATTGGTTAAAAACCCTAATTGGACAAGAATAAGTCTAGGGAGGACGAAAATGACCTAAATGTTCATCCAATGACACAAATGAACACTTATTGGATGCACAAGATTGGGTTAAAACCCTAATTGGACAAGAATAAGTCTAGGGAGACGAAAATGACCTAAATGTTAATCCAATGACAAAAATGAACCTATTGGATGCACAAGATTTGGTTAAAAAAAAACCCTAATTGGACAAGAATAAAGCCTAGGGAGGACGAAAATGACCTAAATGTTCATCCAATGACACAAATGAACTTATTGCATGCACAAGATTGGTTAAAAACCCTAATTGGACAAGAATAAGCCTAGGGAGGACGAAAATGACCTAAATGTTCATCCAATGACACAAATGAACCTATTGGGATGCACAAGATTGGATGGTTAAAAACCCTAATTGGACAAGAATAAGCCTAGGGAGGACGAAAATGACCTAAATGTTCATCCAATGACACAAATGAACTTATTGCATGCACAAGATTGGTTAAAAACCCTAATTGGACAAGAATAAGCCTAGGGAGGACGAAAATGACCTAAATGTTCATCCAATGACACAAACACACCTATTGGATGCACAAGATTTGTTTAAAAACCCTAATTGAACTAGAATAAACTCAGGGAGGACGAAAATGACCTAAATTTAATCCAATGACACAATGAACTTATTGGATGCACAAGATTGGTTAAAAACCTTTAATTGGACATGACACGAAATGACCTAAATGTTATCCAATGACACAAATGAACTTATTGCATGCACAAGATTGGTTAAAAACCCCTAATTGGACAAAGAATAAGCCTAGGGAGGACGAAAATGACCTAAATGTCATCCAATTGACACAAATGAACTTATTGGATGCACAAGATTGGTTAAAAACCCTAATTGGACAAGAATAAGCCTAGGGAGGACGAAAATGACCTAAATGTTCATCCAATGACACAAATGAACTTATTGGATGCACAAGATTGGTTAAAACCCTAATTGGACAAGAATAAGCCTAGGGAGGACGAAAATGACCTAAATGTTCATCCAATGACACAAATGAACTTATTGGATGCACAAGATTGGTTAAAAACCCTAATTGGACAAGAATAAGCCTAGGGAGGACGAAAATGACCTAAATGTTCATCCAATGACACAAATGAACTTATTGGATGCACAAGATTGGTTAAAAACCCTAATTGGACAAGAATAAGCCTAGGGAGGACGAAAATGACCTAAATGTTCATCCAATGACACAAATGAACTTATTGGATGCACAAGATTGGTTAAAAACCCTAATTGGACAAGAATAAGCCTAGGGAGGACGAAAATGACCTAAATGTTCATCCAATGACACAAATGAACTTATTGGATGCACAAGATTGGTTAAAAACCCTAATTGGACAAGAATAAGCCTAGGGAGGACGAAAATGACCTAAATGTTCATCCAATGACACAAATGAACTTATTGGATGCACAAGATTGGTTAAAAACCCTAATTGGACAAGAATAAGCCTAGGGAGGACGAAAATGACCTAAATGTTCATCCAATTACACAAATGAACTTATTGGATGCACAAGATTGGTTAAAAACCCTAATTGGACAAGAATAAGCCTAGGGAGGACGAAAATGACCTAAATGTTCATCCAATGACACAAATGAACTTATTGGATGCACAAGATTGGTTAAAAACCCTAATTGGACAAGAATAAGCCTAGGGAGGACGAAAATGACCTAAATGTTCATCCAATGACACAAATGAACTTATTGGATGCACAAGATTGGTTAAAAACCCTAATTGGACAAGAATAAGCCTAGGGAGGACGAAAATGACCTAAATGTTCATCCAATGACACAAATGAACTTATTGGATGCACAAGATTGGTTAAAAACCCTAATTGGACAAGAATAAGCCTAGGGAGGACGAAAATGACCTAAATGTTCATCCAATGACACAAATGAACTTATTGGATGCACAAGATTGGTTAAAAACCCTAATTGGACAAGAATAAGCCTAGGGAGGACGAAAATGACCTAAATGTTCATCCAATGACACAAATGAACTTATTGGATGCACAAGATTGGTTAAAAACCCTAATTGGACAAGAATAAGCCTAGGGAGGACGAAAATGACCTAAATGTTCATCCAATGACACAAATGAACTTATTGGATGCACAAGATTGGTTAAAAACCCTAATTGGACAAGAATAAGCCTAGGGAGGACGAAAATGACCTAAATGTTCATCCAATGACACAAATGAACTTATTGGATGCACAAGATTGGTTAAAAACCCTAATTGGACAAGAATAAGCCTAGGGAGGACGAAAATGACCTAAATGTTCATCCAATGACACAAATGAACTTATTGGATGCACAAGATTGGTTAAAAACCCTAATTGGACAAGAATAAGCCTAGGGAGGACGAAAATGACCTAAATGTTCATCCAATGACACAAATGAACTTATTGGATGCACAAGATTGGTTAAAAACCCTAATTGGACAAGAATAAGCCTAGGGAGGACGAAAATGACCTAAATGTTCATCCAATGACACAAATGAACTTATTGGATGCACAAGATTGGTTAAAAACCCTAATTGGACAAGAATAAGCCTAGGGAGGACGAAAATGACCTAAATGTTCATCCAATGACACAAATGAACTTATTGGATGCACAAGATTGGTTAAAAACCCTAATTGGACAAGAATAAGCCTAGGGAGGACGAAAATGACCTAAATGTTCATCCAATGACACAAATGAACTTATTGGATGCACAAGATTGGTTAAAAACCCTAATTGGACAAGAATAAGCCTAGGGAGGACGAAAATGACCTAAATGTTCATCCAATGACACAAATGAACTTATTGGATGCACAAGATTGGTTAAAAACCCTAATTGGACAAGAATAAGCCTAGGGAGGACGAAAATGACCTAAATGTTCATCCAATGACACAAATGAACTTATTGGATGCACAAGATTGGTTAAAAACCCTAATTGGACAAGAATAAGCCTAGGGAGGACGAAAATGACCTAAATGTTCATCCAATGACACAAATGAACTTATTGGATGCACAAGATTGGTTAAAAACCCTAATTGGACAAGAATAAGCCTAGGGAGGACGAAAATGACCTAAATGTTCATCCAATTACACAAATGAACTTATTGGATGCACAAGATTGGTTAAAAACCCTAATTGGACAAGAATAAGCCTAGGGAGGACGAAAATGACCTAAATGTTCATCCAATGACACAAATGAACTTATTGGATGCACAAGATTGGTTAAAAACCCTAATTGGACAAGAATAAGCCTAGGGAGGACGAAAATGACCTAAATGTTCATCCAATGACACAAATGAACTTATTGGATGCACAAGATTGGTTAAAAACCCTAATTGGACAAGAATAAGCCTAGGGAGGACGAAAATGACCTAAATGTTCATCCAATGACACAAATGAACTTATTGGATGCACAAGATTGGTTAAAAACCCTAATTGGACAAGAATAAGCCTAGGGAGGACGAAAATGACCTAAATGTTCATCCAATGACACAAATGAACTTATTGGATGCACAAGATTGGTTAAAAACCCTAATTGGACAAGAATAAGCCTAGGGAGGACGAAAATGACCTAAATGTTCATCCAATGACACAAATGAACTTATTGGATGCACAAGATTGGTTAAAAACCCTAATTGGACAAGAATAAGCCTAGGGAGGACGAAAATGACCTAAATGTTCATCCAATGACACAAATGAACTTATTGGATGCACAAGATTGGTTAAAAACCCTAATTGGACAAGAATAAGCCTAGGGAGGACGAAAATGACCTAAATGTTCATCCAATGACACAAATGAACTTATTGGATGCACAAGATTGGTTAAAAACCCTAATTGGACAAGAATAAGCCTAGGGAGGACGAAAATGACCTAAATGTTCATCCAATGACACAAATGAACTTATTGGATGCACAAGATTGGTTAAAAACCCTAATTGGACAAGAATAAGCCTAGGGAGGACGAAAATGACCTAAATGTTCATCCAATGACACAAATGAACTTATTGGATGCACAAGATTGGTTAAAAACCCTAATTGGACAAGAATAAGCCTAGGGAGGACGAAAATGACCTAAATGTTCATCCAATGACACAAATGAACTTATTGGATGCACAAGATTGGTTAAAAACCCTAATTGGACAAGAATAAGCCTAGGGAGGACGAAAATGACCTAAATGTTCATCCAATGACACAAATGAACTTATTGGATGCACAAGATTGGTTAAAAACCCTAATTGGACAAGAATAAGCCTAGGGAGGACGAAAATGACCTAAATGTTCATCCAATGACACAAATGAACTTATTGGATGCACAAGATTGGTTAAAAACCCTAATTGGACAAGAATAAGCCTAGGGAGGACGAAAATGACCTAAATGTTCATCCAATGACACAAATGAACTTATTGGATGCACAAGATTGGTTAAAAACCCTAATTGGACAAGAATAAGCCTAGGGAGGACGAAAATGACCTAAATGTTCATCCAATGACACAAATGAACTTATTGGATGCACAAGATTGGTTAAAAACCCTAATTGGACAAGAATAAGCCTAGGGAGGACGAAAATGACCTAAATGTTCATCCAATGACACAAATGAACTTATTGGATGCACAAGATTGGTTAAAAACCCTAATTGGACAAGAATAAGCCTAGGGAGGACGAAAATGACCTAAATGTTCATCCAATGACACAAATGAACTTATTGGATGCACAAGATTGGTTAAAAACCCTAATTGGACAAGAATAAGCCTAGGGAGGACGAAAATGACCTAAATGTTCATCCAATGACACAAATGAACTTATTGGATGCACAAGATTGGTTAAAAACCCTAATTGGACAAGAATAAGCCTAGGGAGGACGAAAATGACCTAAATGTTCATCCAATGACACAAATGAACTTATTGGATGCACAAGATTGGTTAAAAACCCTAATTGGACAAGAATAAGCCTAGGGAGGACGAAAATGACCTAAATGTTCATCCAATGACACAAATGAACTTATTGGATGCACAAGATTGGTTAAAAACCCTAATTGGACAAGAATAAGCCTAGGGAGGACGAAAATGACCTAAATGTTCATCCAATGACACAAATGAACTTATTGGATGCACAAGATTGGTTAAAAACCCTAATTGGACAAGAATAAGCCTAGGGAGGACGAAAATGACCTAAATGTTCATCCAATGACACAAATGAACTTATTGGATGCACAAGATTGGTTAAAAACCCTAATTGGACAAGAATAAGCCTAGGGAGGACGAAAATGACCTAAATGTTCATCCAATGACACAAATGAACTTATTGGATGCACAAGATTGGTTAAAAACCCTAATTGGACAAGAATAAGCCTAGGGAGGACGAAAATGACCTAAATGTTCATCCAATGACACAAATGAACTTATTGGATGCACAAGATTGGTTAAAAACCCTAATTGGACAAGAATAAGCCTAGGGAGGACGAAAATGACCTAAATGTTCATCCAATGACACAAATGAACTTATTGGATGCACAAGATTGGTTAAAAACCCTAATTGGACAAGAATAAGCCTAGGGAGGACGAAAATGACCTAAATGTTCATCCAATGACACAAATTATTGGATGCACAAGATTGGTTAAAAACCCTAATTGGACAAGAATAAGCCTAGGGAGGACGAAAATGACCTAAATGTTCATCCAATGACACAAATGAACTTATTGGATGCACAAGATTGGTTAAAAACCCTAATTGGACAAGAATAAGCCTAGGGAGGACGAAAATGACCTAAATGTTCATCCAATGACACAAATGAACTTATTGGATGCACAAGATTGGTTAAAAACCCTAATTGGACAAGAATAAGCCTAGGGAGGACGAAAATGACCTAAATGTTCATCCAATGACACAAATGAACTTATTGGATGCACAAGATTGGTTAAAAACCCTAATTGGACAAGAATAAGCCTAGGGAGGACGAAAATGACCTAAATGTTCATCCAATGACACAAATGAACTTATTGGATGCACAAGATTGGTTAAAAACCCTAATTGGACAAGAATAAGCCTAGGGAGGACGAAAATGACCTAAATGTTCATCCAATGACACAAATGAACTTATTGGATGCACAAGATTGGTTAAAAACCCTAATTGGACAAGAATAAGCCTAGGGAGGACGAAAATGACCTAAATGTTCATCCAATGACACAAATGAACTTATTGGATGCACAAGATTGGTTAAAAACCCTAATTGGACAAGAATAAGCCTAGGGAGGACGAAAATGACCTAAATGTTCATCCAATGACACAAATGAACTTATTGGATGCACAAGATTGGTTAAAAACCCTAATTGGACAAGAATAAGCCTAGGGAGGACGAAAATGACCTAAATGTTCATCCAATGACACAAATGAACTTATTGGATGCACAAGATTGGTTAAAAACCCTAATTGGACAAGAATAAGCCTAGGGAGGACGAAAATGACCTAAATGTTCATCCAATGACACAAATGAACTTATTGGATGCACAAGATTGGTTAAAAACCCTAATTGGACAAGAATAAGCCTAGGGAGGACGAAAATGACCTAAATGTTCATCCAATGACACAAATGAACTTATTGGATGCACAAGATTGGTTAAAAACCCTAATTGGACAAGAATAAGCCTAGGGAGGACGAAAATGACCTAAATGTTCATCCAATGACACAAATGAACTTATTGGATGCACAAGATTGGTTAAAAACCCTAATTGGACAAGAATAAGCCTAGGGAGGACGAAAATGACCTAAATGTTCATCCAATGACACAAATGAACTTATTGGATGCACAAGATTGGTTAAAAACCCTAATTGGACAAGAATAAGCCTAGGGAGGACGAAAATGACCTAAATGTTCATCCAATGACACAAATGAACTTATTGGATGCACAAGATTGGTTAAAAACCCTAATTGGACAAGAATAAGCCTAGGGAGGACGAAAATGACCTAAATGTTCATCCAATGACACAAATGAACTTATTGGATGCACAAGATTGGTTAAAAACCCTAATTGGACAAGAATAAGCCTAGGGAGGACGAAAATGACCTAAATGTTCATCCAATGACACAAATGAACTTATTGGATGCACAAGATTGGTTAAAAACCCTAATTGGACAAGAATAAGCCTAGGGAGGACGAAAATGACCTAAATGTTCATCCAATGACACAAATGAACTTATTGGATGCACAAGATTGGTTAAAAACCCTAATTGGACAAGAATAAGCCTAGGGAGGACGAAAATGACCTAAATGTTCATCCAATGACACAAATGAACTTATTGGATGCACAAGATTGGTTAAAAACCCTAATTGGACAAGAATAAGCCTAGGGAGGACGAAAATGACCTAAATGTTCATCCAATGACACAAATGAACTTATTGGATGCACAAGATTGGTTAAAAACCCTAATTGGACAAGAATAAGCCTAGGGAGGACGAAAATGACCTAAATGTTCATCCAATGACACAAATGAACTTATTGGATGCACAAGATTGGTTAAAAACCCTAATTGGACAAGAATAAGCCTAGGGAGGACGAAAATGACCTAAATGTTCATCCAATGACACAAATGAACTTATTGGATGCACAAGATTGGTTAAAAACCCTAATTGGACAAGAATAAGCCTAGGGAGGACGAAAATGACCTAAATGTTCATCCAATGACACAAATGAACTTATTGGATGCACAAGATTGGTTAAAAACCCTAATTGGACAAGAATAAGCCTAGGGAGGACGAAAATGACCTAAATGTTCATCCAATGACACAAATGAACTTATTGGATGCACAAGATTGGTTAAAAACCCTAATTGGACAAGAATAAGCCTAGGGAGGACGAAAATGACCTAAATGTTCATCCAATGACACAAATGAACTTATTGGATGCACAAGATTGGTTAAAAACCCTAATTGGACAAGAATAAGCCTAGGGAGGACGAAAATGACCTAAATGTTCATCCAATGACACAAATGAACTTATTGGATGCACAAGATTGGTTAAAAACCCTAATTGGACAAGAATAAGCCTAGGGAGGACGAAAATGACCTAAATGTTCATCCAATGACACAAATGAACTTATTGGATGCACAAGATTGGTTAAAAACCCTAATTGGACAAGAATAAGCCTAGGGAGGACGAAAATGACCTAAATGTTCATCCAATGACACAAATGAACTTATTGGATGCACAAGATTGGTTAAAAACCCTAATTGGACAAGAATAAGCCTAGGGAGGACGAAAATGACCTAAATGTTCATCCAATGACACAAATGAACTTATTGGATGCACAAGATTGGTTAAAAACCCTAATTGGACAAGAATAAGCCTAGGGAGGACGAAAATGACCTAAATGTTCATCCAATGACACAAATGAACTTATTGGATGCACAAGATTGGTTAAAAACCCTAATTGGACAAGAATAAGCCTAGGGAGGACGAAAATGACCTAAATGTTCATCCAATGACACAAATGAACTTATTGGATGCACAAGATTGGTTAAAAACCCTAATTGGACAAGAATAAGCCTAGGGAGGACGAAAATGACCTAAATGTTCATCCAATGACACAAATGAACTTATTGGATGCACAAGATTGGTTAAAAACCCTAATTGGACAAGAATAAGCCTAGGGAGGACGAAAATGACCTAAATGTTCATCCAATGACACAAATGAACTTATTGGATGCACAAGATTGGTTAAAAACCCTAATTGGACAAGAATAAGCCTAGGGAGGACGAAAATGACCTAAATGTTCATCCAATGACACAAATGAACTTATTGGATGCACAAGATTGGTTAAAAACCCTAATTGGACAAGAATAAGCCTAGGGAGGACGAAAATGACCTAAATGTTCATCCAATGACACAAATGAACTTATTGGATGCACAAGATTGGTTAAAAACCCTAATTGGACAAGAATAAGCCTAGGGAGGACGAAAATGACCTAAATGTTCATCCAATGACACAAATGAACTTATTGGATGCACAAGATTGGTTAAAAACCCTAATTGGACAAGAATAAGCCTAGGGAGGACGAAAATGACCTAAATGTTCATCCAATGACACAAATGAACTTATTGGATGCACAAGATTGGTTAAAAACCCTAATTGGACAAGAATAAGCCTAGGGAGGACGAAAATGACCTAAATGTTCATCCAATGACACAAATGAACTTATTGGATGCACAAGATTGGTTAAAAACCCTAATTGGACAAGAATAAGCCTAGGGAGGACGAAAATGACCTAAATGTTCATCCAATGACACAAATGAACTTATTGGATGCACAAGATTGGTTAAAAACCCTAATTGGACAAGAATAAGCCTAGGGAGGACGAAAATGACCTAAATGTTCATCCAATGACACAAATGAACTTATTGGATGCACAAGATTGGTTAAAAACCCTAATTGGACAAGAATAAGCCTAGGGAGGACGAAAATGACCTAAATGTTCATCCAATGACACAAATGAACTTATTGGATGCACAAGATTGGTTAAAAACCCTAATTGGACAAGAATAAGCCTAGGGAGGACGAAAATGACCTAAATGTTCATCCAATGACACAAATGAACTTATTGGATGCACAAGATTGGTTAAAAACCCTAATTGGACAAGAATAAGCCTAGGGAGGACGAAAATGACCTAAATGTTCATCCAATGACACAAATGAACTTATTGGATGCACAAGATTGGTTAAAAACCCTAATTGGACAAGAATAAGCCTAGGGAGGACGAAAATGACCTAAATGTTCATCCAATGACACAAATGAACTTATTGGATGCACAAGATTGGTTAAAAACCCTAATTGGACAAGAATAAGCCTAGGGAGGACGAAAATGACCTAAATGTTCATCCAATGACACAAATGAACTTATTGGATGCACAAGATTGGTTAAAAACCCTAATTGGACAAGAATAAGCCTAGGGAGGACGAAAATGACCTAAATGTTCATCCAATGACACAAATGAACTTATTGGATGCACAAGATTGGTTAAAAACCCTAATTGGACAAGAATAAGCCTAGGGAGGACGAAAATGACCTAAATGTTCATCCAATGACACAAATGAACTTATTGGATGCACAAGATTGGTTAAAAACCCTAATTGGACAAGAATAAGCCTAGGGAGGACGAAAATGACCTAAATGTTCATCCAATGACACAAATGAACTTATTGGATGCACAAGATTGGTTAAAAACCCTAATTGGACAAGAATAAGCCTAGGGAGGACGAAAATGACCTAAATGTTCATCCAATGACACAAATGAACTTATTGGATGCACAAGATTGGTTAAAAACCCTAATTGGACAAGAATAAGCCTAGGGAGGACGAAAATGACCTAAATGTTCATCCAATGACACAAATGAACTTATTGGATGCACAAGATTGGTTAAAAACCCTAATTGGACAAGAATAAGCCTAGGGAGGACGAAAATGACCTAAATGTTCATCCAATGACACAAATGAACTTATTGGATGCACAAGATTGGTTAAAAACCCTAATTGGACAAGAATAAGCCTAGGGAGGACGAAAATGACCTAAATGTTCATCCAATGACACAAATGAACTTATTGGATGCACAAGATTGGTTAAAAACCCTAATTGGACAAGAATAAGCCTAGGGAGGACGAAAATGACCTAAATGTTCATCCAATGACACAAATGAACTTATTGGATGCACAAGATTGGTTAAAAACCCTAATTGGACAAGAATAAGCCTAGGGAGGACGAAAATGACCTAAATGTTCATCCAATGACACAAATGAACTTATTGGATGCACAAGATTGGTTAAAAACCCTAATTGGACAAGAATAAGCCTAGGGAGGACGAAAATGACCTAAATGTTCATCCAATGACACAAATGAACTTATTGGATGCACAAGATTGGTTAAAAACCCTAATTGGACAAGAATAAGCCTAGGGAGGACGAAAATGACCTAAATGTTCATCCAATGACACAAATGAACTTATTGGATGCACAAGATTGGTTAAAAACCCTAATTGGACAAGAATAAGCCTAGGGAGGACGAAAATGACCTAAATGTTCATCCAATGACACAAATGAACTTATTGGATGCACAAGATTGGTTAAAAACCCTAATTGGACAAGAATAAGCCTAGGGAGGACGAAAATGACCTAAATGTTCATCCAATGACACAAATGAACTTATTGGATGCACAAGATTGGTTAAAAACCCTAATTGGACAAGAATAAGCCTAGGGAGGACGAAAATGACCTAAATGTTCATCCAATGACACAAATGAACTTATTGGATGCACAAGATTGGTTAAAAACCCTAATTGGACAAGAATAAGCCTAGGGAGGACGAAAATGACCTAAATGTTCATCCAATGACACAAATGAACTTATTGGATGCACAAGATTGGTTAAAAACCCTAATTGGACAAGAATAAGCCTAGGGAGGACGAAAATGACCTAAATGTTCATCCAATGACACAAATGAACTTATTGGATGCACAAGATTGGTTAAAAACCCTAATTGGACAAGAATAAGCCTAGGGAGGACGAAAATGACCTAAATGTTCATCCAATGACACAAATGAACTTATTGGATGCACAAGATTGGTTAAAAACCCTAATTGGACAAGAATAAGCCTAGGGAGGACGAAAATGACCTAAATGTTCATCCAATGACACAAATGAACTTATTGGATGCACAAGATTGGTTAAAAACCCTAATTGGACAAGAATAAGCCTAGGGAGGACGAAAATGACCTAAATGTTCATCCAATGACACAAATGAACTTATTGGATGCACAAGATTGGTTAAAAACCCTAATTGGACAAGAATAAGCCTAGGGAGGACGAAAATGACCTAAATGTTCATCCAATGACACAAATGAACTTATTGGATGCACAAGATTGGTTAAAAACCCTAATTGGACAAGAATAAGCCTAGGGAGGACGAAAATGACCTAAATGTTCATCCAATGACACAAATGAACTTATTGGATGCACAAGATTGGTTAAAAACCCTAATTGGACAAGAATAAGCCTAGGGAGGACGAAAATGACCTAAATGTTCATCCAATGACACAAATGAACTTATTGGATGCACAAGATTGGTTAAAAACCCTAATTGGACAAGAATAAGCCTAGGGAGGACGAAAATGACCTAAATGTTCATCCAATGACACAAATGAACTTATTGGATGCACAAGATTGGTTAAAAACCCTAATTGGACAAGAATAAGCCTAGGGAGGACGAAAATGACCTAAATGTTCATCCAATGACACAAATGAACTTATTGGATGCACAAGATTGGTTAAAAACCCTAATTGGACAAGAATAAGCCTAGGGAGGACGAAAATGACCTAAATGTTCATCCAATGACACAAATGAACTTATTGGATGCACAAGATTGGTTAAAAACCCTAATTGGACAAGAATAAGCCTAGGGAGGACGAAAATGACCTAAATGTTCATCCAATGACACAAATGAACTTATTGGATGCACAAGATTGGTTAAAAACCCTAATTGGACAAGAATAAGCCTAGGGAGGACGAAAATGACCTAAATGTTCATCCAATGACACAAATGAACTTATTGGATGCACAAGATTGGTTAAAAACCCTAATTGGACAAGAATAAGCCTAGGGAGGACGAAAATGACCTAAATGTTCATCCAATGACACAAATGAACTTATTGGATGCACAAGATTGGTTAAAAACCCTAATTGGACAAGAATAAGCCTAGGGAGGACGAAAATGACCTAAATGTTCATCCAATGACACAAATGAACTTATTGGATGCACAAGATTGGTTAAAAACCCTAATTGGACAAGAATAAGCCTAGGGAGGACGAAAATGACCTAAATGTTCATCCAATGACACAAATGAACTTATTGGATGCACAAGATTGGTTAAAAACCCTAATTGGACAAGAATAAGCCTAGGGAGGACGAAAATGACCTAAATGTTCATCCAATGACACAAATGAACTTATTGGATGCACAAGATTGGTTAAAAACCCTAATTGGACAAGAATAAGCCTAGGGAGGACGAAAATGACCTAAATGTTCATCCAATGACACAAATGAACTTATTGGATGCACAAGATTGGTTAAAAACCCTAATTGGACAAGAATAAGCCTAGGGAGGACGAAAATGACCTAAATGTTCATCCAATGACACAAATGAACTTATTGGATGCACAAGATTGGTTAAAAACCCTAATTGGACAAGAATAAGCCTAGGGAGGACGAAAATGACCTAAATGTTCATCCAATGACACAAATGAACTTATTGGATGCACAAGATTGGTTAAAAACCCTAATTGGACAAGAATAAGCCTAGGGAGGACGAAAATGACCTAAATGTTCATCCAATGACACAAATGAACTTATTGGATGCACAAGATTGGTTAAAAACCCTAATTGGACAAGAATAAGCCTAGGGAGGACGAAAATGACCTAAATGTTCATCCAATGACACAAATGAACTTATTGGATGCACAAGATTGGTTAAAAACCCTAATTGGACAAGAATAAGCCTAGGGAGGACGAAAATGACCTAAATGTTCATCCAATGACACAAATGAACTTATTGGATGCACAAGATTGGTTAAAAACCCTAATTGGACAAGAATAAGCCTAGGGAGGACGAAAATGACCTAAATGTTCATCCAATGACACAAATGAACTTATTGGATGCACAAGATTGGTTAAAAACCCTAATTGGACAAGAATAAGCCTAGGGAGGACGAAAATGACCTAAATGTTCATCCAATGACACAAATGAACTTATTGGATGCACAAGATTGGTTAAAAACCCTAATTGGACAAGAATAAGCCTAGGGAGGACGAAAATGACCTAAATGTTCATCCAATGACACAAATGAACTTATTGGATGCACAAGATTGGTTAAAAACCCTAATTGGACAAGAATAAGCCTAGGGAGGACGAAAATGACCTAAATGTTCATCCAATGACACAAATGAACTTATTGGATGCACAAGATTGGTTAAAAACCCTAATTGGACAAGAATAAGCCTAGGGAGGACGAAAATGACCTAAATGTTCATCCAATGACACAAATGAACTTATTGGATGCACAAGATTGGTTAAAAACCCTAATTGGACAAGAATAAGCCTAGGGAGGACGAAAATGACCTAAATGTTCATCCAATGACACAAATGAACTTATTGGATGCACAAGATTGGTTAAAAACCCTAATTGGACAAGAATAAGCCTAGGGAGGACGAAAATGACCTAAATGTTCATCCAATGACACAAATGAACTTATTGGATGCACAAGATTGGTTAAAAACCCTAATTGGACAAGAATAAGCCTAGGGAGGACGAAAATGACCTAAATGTTCATCCAATGACACAAATGAACTTATTGGATGCACAAGATTGGTTAAAAACCCTAATTGGACAAGAATAAGCCTAGGGAGGACGAAAATGACCTAAATGTTCATCCAATGACACAAATGAACTTATTGGATGCACAAGATTGGTTAAAAACCCTAATTGGACAAGAATAAGCCTAGGGAGGACGAAAATGACCTAAATGTTCATCCAATGACACAAATGAACTTATTGGATGCACAAGATTGGTTAAAAACCCTAATTGGACAAGAATAAGCCTAGGGAGGACGAAAATGACCTAAATGTTCATCCAATGACACAAATGAACTTATTGGATGCACAAGATTGGTTAAAAACCCTAATTGGACAAGAATAAGCCTAGGGAGGACGAAAATGACCTAAATGTTCATCCAATGACACAAATGAACTTATTGGATGCACAAGATTGGTTAAAAACCCTAATTGGACAAGAATAAGCCTAGGGAGGACGAAAATGACCTAAATGTTCATCCAATGACACAAATGAACTTATTGGATGCACAAGATTGGTTAAAAACCCTAATTGGACAAGAATAAGCCTAGGGAGGACGAAAATGACCTAAATGTTCATCCAATGACACAAATGAACTTATTGGATGCACAAGATTGGTTAAAAACCCTAATTGGACAAGAATAAGCCTAGGGAGGACGAAAATGACCTAAATGTTCATCCAATGACACAAATGAACTTATTGGATGCACAAGATTGGTTAAAAACCCTAATTGGACAAGAATAAGCCTAGGGAGGACGAAAATGACCTAAATGTTCATCCAATGACACAAATGAACTTATTGGATGCACAAGATTGGTTAAAAACCCTAATTGGACAAGAATAAGCCTAGGGAGGACGAAAATGACCTAAATGTTCATCCAATGACACAAATGAACTTATTGGATGCACAAGATTGGTTAAAAACCCTAATTGGACAAGAATAAGCCTAGGGAGGACGAAAATGACCTAAATGTTCATCCAATGACACAAATGAACTTATTGGATGCACAAGATTGGTTAAAAACCCTAATTGGACAAGAATAAGCCTAGGGAGGACGAAAATGACCTAAATGTTCATCCAATGACACAAATGAACTTATTGGATGCACAAGATTGGTTAAAAACCCTAATTGGACAAGAATAAGCCTAGGGAGGACGAAAATGACCTAAATGTTCATCCAATGACACAAATGAACTTATTGGATGCACAAGATTGGTTAAAAACCCTAATTGGACAAGAATAAGCCTAGGGAGGACGAAAATGACCTAAATGTTCATCCAATGACACAAATGAACTTATTGGATGCACAAGATTGGTTAAAAACCCTAATTGGACAAGAATAAGCCTAGGGAGGACGAAAATGACCTAAATGTTCATCCAATGACACAAATGAACTTATTGGATGCACAAGATTGGTTAAAAACCCTAATTGGACAAGAATAAGCCTAGGGAGGACGAAAATGACCTAAATGTTCATCCAATGACACAAATGAACTTATTGGATGCACAAGATTGGTTAAAAACCCTAATTGGACAAGAATAAGCCTAGGGAGGACGAAAATGACCTAAATGTTCATCCAATGACACAAATGAACTTATTGGATGCACAAGATTGGTTAAAAACCCTAATTGGACAAGAATAAGCCTAGGGAGGACGAAAATGACCTAAATGTTCATCCAATGACACAAATGAACTTATTGGATGCACAAGATTGGTTAAAAACCCTAATTGGACAAGAATAAGCCTAGGGAGGACGAAAATGACCTAAATGTTCATCCAATGACACAAATGAACTTATTGGATGCACAAGATTGGTTAAAAACCCTAATTGGACAAGAATAAGCCTAGGGAGGACGAAAATGACCTAAATGTTCATCCAATGACACAAATGAACTTATTGGATGCACAAGATTGGTTAAAAACCCTAATTGGACAAGAATAAGCCTAGGGAGGACGAAAATGACCTAAATGTTCATCCAATGACACAAATGAACTTATTGGATGCACAAGATTGGTTAAAAACCCTAATTGGACAAGAATAAGCCTAGGGAGGACGAAAATGACCTAAATGTTCATCCAATGACACAAATGAACTTATTGGATGCACAAGATTGGTTAAAAACCCTAATTGGACAAGAATAAGCCTAGGGAGGACGAAAATGACCTAAATGTTCATCCAATGACACAAATGAACTTATTGGATGCACAAGATTGGTTAAAAACCCTAATTGGACAAGAATAAGCCTAGGGAGGACGAAAATGACCTAAATGTTCATCCAATGACACAAATGAACTTATTGGATGCACAAGATTGGTTAAAAACCCTAATTGGACAAGAATAAGCCTAGGGAGGACGAAAATGACCTAAATGTTCATCCAATGACACAAATGAACTTATTGGATGCACAAGATTGGTTAAAAACCCTAATTGGACAAGAATAAGCCTAGGGAGGACGAAAATGACCTAAATGTTCATCCAATGACACAAATGAACTTATTGGATGCACAAGATTGGTTAAAAACCCTAATTGGACAAGAATAAGCCTAGGGAGGACGAAAATGACCTAAATGTTCATCCAATGACACAAATGAACTTATTGGATGCACAAGATTGGTTAAAAACCCTAATTGGACAAGAATAAGCCTAGGGAGGACGAAAATGACCTAAATGTTCATCCAATGACACAAATGAACTTATTGGATGCACAAGATTGGTTAAAAACCCTAATTGGACAAGAATAAGCCTAGGGAGGACGAAAATGACCTAAATGTTCATCCAATGACACAAATGAACTTATTGGATGCACAAGATTGGTTAAAAACCCTAATTGGACAAGAATAAGCCTAGGGAGGACGAAAATGACCTAAATGTTCATCCAATGACACAAATGAACTTATTGGATGCACAAGATTGGTTAAAAACCCTAATTGGACAAGAATAAGCCTAGGGAGGACGAAAATGACCTAAATGTTCATCCAATGACACAAATGAACTTATTGGATGCACAAGATTGGTTAAAAACCCTAATTGGACAAGAATAAGCCTAGGGAGGACGAAAATGACCTAAATGTTCATCCAATGACACAAATGAACTTATTGGATGCACAAGATTGGTTAAAAACCCTAATTGGACAAGAATAAGCCTAGGGAGGACGAAAATGACCTAAATGTTCATCCAATGACACAAATGAACTTATTGGATGCACAAGATTGGTTAAAAACCCTAATTGGACAAGAATAAGCCTAGGGAGGACGAAAATGACCTAAATGTTCATCCAATGACACAAATGAACTTATTGGATGCACAAGATTGGTTAAAAACCCTAATTGGACAAGAATAAGCCTAGGGAGGACGAAAATGACCTAAATGTTCATCCAATGACACAAATGAACTTATTGGATGCACAAGATTGGTTAAAAACCCTAATTGGACAAGAATAAGCCTAGGGAGGACGAAAATGACCTAAATGTTCATCCAATGACACAAATGAACTTATTGGATGCACAAGATTGGTTAAAAACCCTAATTGGACAAGAATAAGCCTAGGGAGGACGAAAATGACCTAAATGTTCATCCAATGACACAAATGAACTTATTGGATGCACAAGATTGGTTAAAAACCCTAATTGGACAAGAATAAGCCTAGGGAGGACGAAAATGACCTAAATGTTCATCCAATGACACAAATGAACTTATTGGATGCACAAGATTGGTTAAAAACCCTAATTGGACAAGAATAAGCCTAGGGAGGACGAAAATGACCTAAATGTTCATCCAATGACACAAATGAACTTATTGGATGCACAAGATTGGTTAAAAACCCTAATTGGACAAGAATAAGCCTAGGGAGGACGAAAATGACCTAAATGTTCATCCAATGACACAAATGAACTTATTGGATGCACAAGATTGGTTAAAAACCCTAATTGGACAAGAATAAGCCTAGGGAGGACGAAAATGACCTAAATGTTCATCCAATGACACAAATGAACTTATTGGATGCACAAGATTGGTTAAAAACCCTAATTGGACAAGAATAAGCCTAGGGAGGACGAAAATGACCTAAATGTTCATCCAATGACACAAATGAACTTATTGGATGCACAAGATTGGTTAAAAACCCTAATTGGACAAGAATAAGCCTAGGGAGGACGAAAATGACCTAAATGTTCATCCAATGACACAAATGAACTTATTGGATGCACAAGATTGGTTAAAAACCCTAATTGGACAAGAATAAGCCTAGGGAGGACGAAAATGACCTAAATGTTCATCCAATGACACAAATGAACTTATTGGATGCACAAGATTGGTTAAAAACCCTAATTGGACAAGAATAAGCCTAGGGAGGACGAAAATGACCTAAATGTTCATCCAATGACACAAATGAACTTATTGGATGCACAAGATTGGTTAAAAACCCTAATTGGACAAGAATAAGCCTAGGGAGGACGAAAATGACCTAAATGTTCATCCAATGACACAAATGAACTTATTGGATGCACAAGATTGGTTAAAAACCCTAATTGGACAAGAATAAGCCTAGGGAGGACGAAAATGACCTAAATGTTCATCCAATGACACAAATGAACTTATTGGATGCACAAGATTGGTTAAAAACCCTAATTGGACAAGAATAAGCCTAGGGAGGACGAAAATGACCTAAATGTTCATCCAATGACACAAATGAACTTATTGGATGCACAAGATTGGTTAAAAACCCTAATTGGACAAGAATAAGCCTAGGGAGGACGAAAATGACCTAAATGTTCATCCAATGACACAAATGAACTTATTGGATGCACAAGATTGGTTAAAAACCCTAATTGGACAAGAATAAGCCTAGGGAGGACGAAAATGACCTAAATGTTCATCCAATGACACAAATGAACTTATTGGATGCACAAGATTGGTTAAAAACCCTAATTGGACAAGAATAAGCCTAGGGAGGACGAAAATGACCTAAATGTTCATCCAATGACACAAATGAACTTATTGGATGCACAAGATTGGTTAAAAACCCTAATTGGACAAGAATAAGCCTAGGGAGGACGAAAATGACCTAAATGTTCATCCAATGACACAAATGAACTTATTGGATGCACAAGATTGGTTAAAAACCCTAATTGGACAAGAATAAGCCTAGGGAGGACGAAAATGACCTAAATGTTCATCCAATGACACAAATGAACTTATTGGATGCACAAGATTGGTTAAAAACCCTAATTGGACAAGAATAAGCCTAGGGAGGACGAAAATGACCTAAATGTTCATCCAATGACACAAATGAACTTATTGGATGCACAAGATTGGTTAAAAACCCTAATTGGACAAGAATAAGCCTAGGGAGGACGAAAATGACCTAAATGTTCATCCAATGACACAAATGAACTTATTGGATGCACAAGATTGGTTAAAAACCCTAATTGGACAAGAATAAGCCTAGGGAGGACGAAAATGACCTAAATGTTCATCCAATGACACAAATGAACTTATTGGATGCACAAGATTGGTTAAAAACCCTAATTGGACAAGAATAAGCCTAGGGAGGACGAAAATGACCTAAATGTTCATCCAATGACACAAATGAACTTATTGGATGCACAAGATTGGTTAAAAACCCTAATTGGACAAGAATAAGCCTAGGGAGGACGAAAATGACCTAAATGTTCATCCAATGACACAAATGAACTTATTGGATGCACAAGATTGGTTAAAAACCCTAATTGGACAAGAATAAGCCTAGGGAGGACGAAAATGACCTAAATGTTCATCCAATGACACAAATGAACTTATTGGATGCACAAGATTGGTTAAAAACCCTAATTGGACAAGAATAAGCCTAGGGAGGACGAAAATGACCTAAATGTTCATCCAATGACACAAATGAACTTATTGGATGCACAAGATTGGTTAAAAACCCTAATTGGACAAGAATAAGCCTAGGGAGGACGAAAATGACCTAAATGTTCATCCAATGACACAAATGAACTTATTGGATGCACAAGATTGGTTAAAAACCCTAATTGGACAAGAATAAGCCTAGGGAGGACGAAAATGACCTAAATGTTCATCCAATGACACAAATGAACTTATTGGATGCACAAGATTGGTTAAAAACCCTAATTGGACAAGAATAAGCCTAGGGAGGACGAAAATGACCTAAATGTTCATCCAATGACACAAATGAACTTATTGGATGCACAAGATTGGTTAAAAACCCTAATTGGACAAGAATAAGCCTAGGGAGGACGAAAATGACCTAAATGTTCATCCAATGACACAAATGAACTTATTGGATGCACAAGATTGGTTAAAAACCCTAATTGGACAAGAATAAGCCTAGGGAGGACGAAAATGACCTAAATGTTCATCCAATGACACAAATGAACTTATTGGATGCACAAGATTGGTTAAAAACCCTAATTGGACAAGAATAAGCCTAGGGAGGACGAAAATGACCTAAATGTTCATCCAATGACACAAATGAACTTATTGGATGCACAAGATTGGTTAAAAACCCTAATTGGACAAGAATAAGCCTAGGGAGGACGAAAATGACCTAAATGTTCATCCAATGACACAAATGAACTTATTGGATGCACAAGATTGGTTAAAAACCCTAATTGGACAAGAATAAGCCTAGGGAGGACGAAAATGACCTAAATGTTCATCCAATGACACAAATGAACTTATTGGATGCACAAGATTGGTTAAAAACCCTAATTGGACAAGAATAAGCCTAGGGAGGACGAAAATGACCTAAATGTTCATCCAATGACACAAATGAACTTATTGGATGCACAAGATTGGTTAAAAACCCTAATTGGACAAGAATAAGCCTAGGGAGGACGAAAATGACCTAAATGTTCATCCAATGACACAAATGAACTTATTGGATGCACAAGATTGGTTAAAAACCCTAATTGGACAAGAATAAGCCTAGGGAGGACGAAAATGACCTAAATGTTCATCCAATGACACAAATGAACTTATTGGATGCACAAGATTGGTTAAAAACCCTAATTGGACAAGAATAAGCCTAGGGAGGACGAAAATGACCTAAATGTTCATCCAATGACACAAATGAACTTATTGGATGCACAAGATTGGTTAAAAACCCTAATTGGACAAGAATAAGCCTAGGGAGGACGAAAATGACCTAAATGTTCCTAAATGTTCATCCAATGACACAAATTATTGGATGCACAAGATTGGTTAAAAACCCTAATTGGACAAGAATAAGCCTAGGGAGGACGAAAATGACCTAAATGTTCATCCAATGACACAAATGAACTTATTGGATGCACAAGATTGGTTAAAAACCCTAATTGGACAAGAATAAGCCTAGGGAGGACGAAAATGACCTAAATGTTCATCCAATGACACAAATGAACTTATTGGATGCACAAGATTGGTTAAAAACCCTAATTGGACAAGAATAAGCCTAGGGAGGACGAAAATGACCTAAATGTTCATCCAATGACACAAATGAACTTATTGGATGCACAAGATTGGTTAAAAACCCTAATTGGACAAGAATAAGCCTAGGGAGGACGAAAATGACCTAAATGTTCATCCAATGACACAAATGAACTTATTGGATGCACAAGATTGGTTAAAAACCCTAATTGGACAAGAATAAGCCTAGGGAGGACGAAAATGACCTAAATGTTCATCCAATGACACAAATGAACTTATTGGATGCACAAGATTGGTTAAAAACCCTAATTGGACAAGAATAAGCCTAGGGAGGACGAAAATGACCTAAATGTTCATCCAATGACACAAATGAACTTATTGGATGCACAAGATTGGTTAAAAACCCTAATTGGACAAGAATAAGCCTAGGGAGGACGAAAATGACCTAAATGTTCATCCAATGACACAAATGAACTTATTGGATGCACAAGATTGGTTAAAAACCCTAATTGGACAAGAATAAGCCTAGGGAGGACGAAAATGACCTAAATGTTCATCCAATGACACAAATGAACTTATTGGATGCACAAGATTGGTTAAAAACCCTAATTGGACAAGAATAAGCCTAGGGAGGACGAAAATGACCTAAATGTTCATCCAATGACACAAATGAACTTATTGGATGCACAAGATTGGTTAAAAACCCTAATTGGACAAGAATAAGCCTAGGGAGGACGAAAATGACCTAAATGTTCATCCAATGACACAAATGAACTTATTGGATGCACAAGATTGGTTAAAAACCCTAATTGGACAAGAATAAGCCTAGGGAGGACGAAAATGACCTAAATGTTCATCCAATGACACAAATGAACTTATTGGATGCACAAGATTGGTTAAAAACCCTAATTGGACAAGAATAAGCCTAGGGAGGACGAAAATGACCTAAATGTTCATCCAATGACACAAATGAACTTATTGGATGCACAAGATTGGTTAAAAACCCTAATTGGACAAGAATAAGCCTAGGGAGGACGAAAATGACCTAAATGTTCATCCAATGACACAAATGAACTTATTGGATGCACAAGATTGGTTAAAAACCCTAATTGGACAAGAATAAGCCTAGGGAGGACGAAAATGACCTAAATGTT
The DNA here is from genome assembly GCA_002896215.2 of Cicer echinospermum. Classification (NCBI taxonomy): domain Eukaryota; kingdom Viridiplantae; phylum Streptophyta; class Magnoliopsida; order Fabales; family Fabaceae; genus Cicer; species Cicer echinospermum. The sequence continues at coordinate 15,153 of PGTU02012633.1, read as the reverse complement.
CATCCAATGACACAAATGAACTTATTGGATGCACAAGATTGGTTAAAAACCCTAATTGGACAAGAATAAGCCTAGGGAGGACGAAAATGACCTAAATGTTCATCCAATGACACAAATGAACTTATTGGATGCACAAGATTGGTTAAAAACCCTAATTGGACAAGAATAAGCCTAGGGAGGACGAAAATGACCTAAATGTTCATCCAATGACACAAATGAACTTATTGGATGCACAAGATTGGTTAAAAACCCTAATTGGACAAGAATAAGCCTAGGGAGGACGAAAATGACCTAAATGTTCATCCAATGACACAAATGAACTTATTGGATGCACAAGATTGGTTAAAAACCCTAATTGGACAAGAATAAGCCTAGGGAGGACGAAAATGACCTAAATGTTCATCCAATGACACAAATGAACTTATTGGATGCACAAGATTGGTTAAAAACCCTAATTGGACAAGAATAAGCCTAGGGAGGACGAAAATGACCTAAATGTTCATCCAATGACACAAATGAACTTATTGGATGCACAAGATTGGTTAAAAACCCTAATTGGACAAGAATAAGCCTAGGGAGGACGAAAATGACCTAAATGTTCATCCAATGACACAAATGAACTTATTGGATGCACAAGATTGGTTAAAAACCCTAATTGGACAAGAATAAGCCTAGGGAGGACGAAAATGACCTAAATGTTCATCCAATGACACAAATGAACTTATTGGATGCACAAGATTGGTTAAAAACCCTAATTGGACAAGAATAAGCCTAGGGAGGACGAAAATGACCTAAATGTTCATCCAATGACACAAATGAACTTATTGGATGCACAAGATTGGTTAAAAACCCTAATTGGACAAGAATAAGCCTAGGGAGGACGAAAATGACCTAAATGTTCATCCAATGACACAAATGAACTTATTGGATGCACAAGATTGGTTAAAAACCCTAATTGGACAAGAATAAGCCTAGGGAGGACGAAAATGACCTAAATGTTCATCCAATGACACAAATGAACTTATTGGATGCACAAGATTGGTTAAAAACCCTAATTGGACAAGAATAAGCCTAGGGAGGACGAAAATGACCTAAATGTTCATCCAATTACACAAATGAACTTATTGGATGCACAAGATTGGTTAAAAACCCTAATTGGACAAGAATAAGCCTAGGGAGGACGAAAATGACCTAAATGTTCATCCAATGACACAAATGAACTTATTGGATGCACAAGATTGGTTAAAAACCCTAATTGGACAAGAATAAGCCTAGGGAGGACGAAAATGACCTAAATGTTCATCCAATGACACAAATGAACTTATTGGATGCACAAGATTGGTTAAAAACCCTAATTGGACAAGAATAAGCCTAGGGAGGACGAAAATGACCTAAATGTTCATCCAATGACACAAATGAACTTATTGGATGCACAAGATTGGTTAAAAACCCTAATTGGACAAGAATAAGCCTAGGGAGGACGAAAATGACCTAAATGTTCATCCAATGACACAAATGAACTTATTGGATGCACAAGATTGGTTAAAAACCCTAATTGGACAAGAATAAGCCTAGGGAGGACGAAAATGACCTAAATGTTCATCCAATGACACAAATGAACTTATTGGATGCACAAGATTGGTTAAAAACCCTAATTGGACAAGAATAAGCCTAGGGAGGACGAAAATGACCTAAATGTTCATCCAATGACACAAATGAACTTATTGGATGCACAAGATTGGTTAAAAACCCTAATTGGACAAGAATAAGCCTAGGGAGGACGAAAATGACCTAAATGTTCATCCAATGACACAAATGAACTTATTGGATGCACAAGATTGGTTAAAAACCCTAATTGGACAAGAATAAGCCTAGGGAGGACGAAAATGACCTAAATGTTCATCCAATGACACAAATGAACTTATTGGATGCACAAGATTGGTTAAAAACCCTAATTGGACAAGAATAAGCCTAGGGAGGACGAAAATGACCTAAATGTTCATCCAATGACACAAATGAACTTATTGGATGCACAAGATTGGTTAAAAACCCTAATTGGACAAGAATAAGCCTAGGGAGGACGAAAATGACCTAAATGTTCATCCAATTACACAAATGAACTTATTGGATGCACAAGATTGGTTAAAAACCCTAATTGGACAAGAATAAGCCTAGGGAGGACGAAAATGACCTAAATGTTCATCCAATGACACAAATGAACTTATTGGATGCACAAGATTGGTTAAAAACCCTAATTGGACAAGAATAAGCCTAGGGAGGACGAAAATGACCTAAATGTTCATCCAATGACACAAATGAACTTATTGGATGCACAAGATTGGTTAAAAACCCTAATTGGACAAGAATAAGCCTAGGGAGGACGAAAATGACCTAAATGTTCATCCAATTACACAAATGAACTTATTGGATGCACAAGATTGGTTAAAAACCCTAATTGGACAAGAATAAGCCTAGGGAGGACGAAAATGACCTAAATGTTCATCCAATGACACAAATGAACTTATTGGATGCACAAGATTGGTTAAAAACCCTAATTGGACAAGAATAAGCCTAGGGAGGACGAAAATGACCTAAATGTTCATCCAATGACACAAATGAACTTATTGGATGCACAAGATTGGTTAAAAACCCTAATTGGACAAGAATAAGCCTAGGGAGGACGAAAATGACCTAAATGTTCATCCAATGACACAAATGAACTTATTGGATGCACAAGATTGGTTAAAAACCCTAATTGGACAAGAATAAGCCTAGGGAGGACGAAAATGACCTAAATGTTCATCCAATGACACAAATGAACTTATTGGATGCACAAGATTGGTTAAAAACCCTAATTGGACAAGAATAAGCCTAGGGAGGACGAAAATGACCTAAATGTTCATCCAATGACACAAATGAACTTATTGGATGCACAAGATTGGTTAAAAACCCTAATTGGACAAGAATAAGCCTAGGGAGGACGAAAATGACCTAAATGTTCATCCAATGACACAAATGAACTTATTGGATGCACAAGATTGGTTAAAAACCCTAATTGGACAAGAATAAGCCTAGGGAGGACGAAAATGACCTAAATGTTCATCCAATGACACAAATGAACTTATTGGATGCACAAGATTGGTTAAAAACCCTAATTGGACAAGAATAAGCCTAGGGAGGACGAAAATGACCTAAATGTTCATCCAATGACACAAATGAACTTATTGGATGCACAAGATTGGTTAAAAACCCTAATTGGACAAGAATAAGCCTAGGGAGGACGAAAATGACCTAAATGTTCATCCAATGACACAAATGAACTTATTGGATGCACAAGATTGGTTAAAAACCCTAATTGGACAAGAATAAGCCTAGGGAGGACGAAAATGACCTAAATGTTCATCCAATGACACAAATGAACTTATTGGATGCACAAGATTGGTTAAAAACCCTAATTGGACAAGAATAAGCCTAGGGAGGACGAAAATGACCTAAATGTTCATCCAATGACACAAATGAACTTATTGGATGCACAAGATTGGTTAAAAACCCTAATTGGACAAGAATAAGCCTAGGGAGGACGAAAATGACCTAAATGTTCATCCAATGACACAAATGAACTTATTGGATGCACAAGATTGGTTAAAAACCCTAATTGGACAAGAATAAGCCTAGGGAGGACGAAAATGACCTAAATGTTCATCCAATGACACAAATGAACTTATTGGATGCACAAGATTGGTTAAAAACCCTAATTGGACAAGAATAAGCCTAGGGAGGACGAAAATGACCTAAATGTTCATCCAATGACACAAATGAACTTATTGGATGCACAAGATTGGTTAAAAACCCTAATTGGACAAGAATAAGCCTAGGGAGGACGAAAATGACCTAAATGTTCATCCAATGACACAAATGAACTTATTGGATGCACAAGATTGGTTAAAAACCCTAATTGGACAAGAATAAGCCTAGGGAGGACGAAAATGACCTAAATGTTCATCCAATGACACAAATGAACTTATTGGATGCACAAGATTGGTTAAAAACCCTAATTGGACAAGAATAAGCCTAGGGAGGACGAAAATGACCTAAATGTTCATCCAATGACACAAATGAACTTATTGGATGCACAAGATTGGTTAAAAACCCTAATTGGACAAGAATAAGCCTAGGGAGGACGAAAATGACCTAAATGTTCATCCAATGACACAAATGAACTTATTGGATGCACAAGATTGGTTAAAAACCCTAATTGGACAAGAATAAGCCTAGGGAGGACGAAAATGACCTAAATGTTCATCCAATGACACAAATGAACTTATTGGATGCACAAGATTGGTTAAAAACCCTAATTGGACAAGAATAAGCCTAGGGAGGACGAAAATGACCTAAATGTTCATCCAATGACACAAATGAACTTATTGGATGCACAAGATTGGTTAAAAACCCTAATTGGACAAGAATAAGCCTAGGGAGGACGAAAATGACCTAAATGTTCATCCAATGACACAAATGAACTTATTGGATGCACAAGATTGGTTAAAAACCCTAATTGGACAAGAATAAGCCTAGGGAGGACGAAAATGACCTAAATGTTCATCCAATGACACAAATGAACTTATTGGATGCACAAGATTGGTTAAAAACCCTAATTGGACAAGAATAAGCCTAGGGAGGACGAAAATGACCTAAATGTTCATCCAATGACACAAATGAACTTATTGGATGCACAAGATTGGTTAAAAACCCTAATTGGACAAGAATAAGCCTAGGGAGGACGAAAATGACCTAAATGTTCATCCAATGACACAAATGAACTTATTGGATGCACAAGATTGGTTAAAAACCCTAATTGGACAAGAATAAGCCTAGGGAGGACGAAAATGACCTAAATGTTCATCCAATGACACAAATGAACTTATTGGATGCACAAGATTGGTTAAAAACCCTAATTGGACAAGAATAAGCCTAGGGAGGACGAAAATGACCTAAATGTTCATCCAATGACACAAATGAACTTATTGGATGCACAAGATTGGTTAAAAACCCTAATTGGACAAGAATAAGCCTAGGGAGGACGAAAATGACCTAAATGTTCATCCAATGACACAAATGAACTTATTGGATGCACAAGATTGGTTAAAAACCCTAATTGGACAAGAATAAGCCTAGGGAGGACGAAAATGACCTAAATGTTCATCCAATGACACAAATGAACTTATTGGATGCACAAGATTGGTTAAAAACCCTAATTGGACAAGAATAAGCCTAGGGAGGACGAAAATGACCTAAATGTTCATCCAATGACACAAATGAACTTATTGGATGCACAAGATTGGTTAAAAACCCTAATTGGACAAGAATAAGCCTAGGGAGGACGAAAATGACCTAAATGTTCATCCAATGACACAAATGAACTTATTGGATGCACAAGATTGGTTAAAAACCCTAATTGGACAAGAATAAGCCTAGGGAGGACGAAAATGACCTAAATGTTCATCCAATTACACAAATGAACTTATTGGATGCACAAGATTGGTTAAAAACCCTAATTGGACAAGAATAAGCCTAGGGAGGACGAAAATGACCTAAATGTTCATCCAATGACACAAATGAACTTATTGGATGCACAAGATTGGTTAAAAACCCTAATTGGACAAGAATAAGCCTAGGGAGGACGAAAATGACCTAAATGTTCATCCAATGACACAAATGAACTTATTGGATGCACAAGATTGGTTAAAAACCCTAATTGGACAAGAATAAGCCTAGGGAGGACGAAAATGACCTAAATGTTCATCCAATGACACAAATGAACTTATTGGATGCACAAGATTGGTTAAAAACCCTAATTGGACAAGAATAAGCCTAGGGAGGACGAAAATGACCTAAATGTTCATCCAATGACACAAATGAACTTATTGGATGCACAAGATTGGTTAAAAACCCTAATTGGACAAGAATAAGCCTAGGGAGGACGAAAATGACCTAAATGTTCATCCAATGACACAAATGAACTTATTGGATGCACAAGATTGGTTAAAAACCCTAATTGGACAAGAATAAGCCTAGGGAGGACGAAAATGACCTAAATGTTCATCCAATGACACAAATGAACTTATTGGATGCACAAGATTGGTTAAAAACCCTAATTGGACAAGAATAAGCCTAGGGAGGACGAAAATGACCTAAATGTTCATCCAATGACACAAATGAACTTATTGGATGCACAAGATTGGTTAAAAACCCTAATTGGACAAGAATAAGCCTAGGGAGGACGAAAATGACCTAAATGTTCATCCAATGACACAAATGAACTTATTGGATGCACAAGATTGGTTAAAAACCCTAATTGGACAAGAATAAGCCTAGGGAGGACGAAAATGACCTAAATGTTCATCCAATGACACAAATGAACTTATTGGATGCACAAGATTGGTTAAAAACCCTAATTGGACAAGAATAAGCCTAGGGAGGACGAAAATGACCTAAATGTTCATCCAATGACACAAATGAACTTATTGGATGCACAAGATTGGTTAAAAACCCTAATTGGACAAGAATAAGCCTAGGGAGGACGAAAATGACCTAAATGTTCATCCAATGACACAAATGAACTTATTGGATGCACAAGATTGGTTAAAAACCCTAATTGGACAAGAATAAGCCTAGGGAGGACGAAAATGACCTAAATGTTCATCCAATGACACAAATGAACTTATTGGATGCACAAGATTGGTTAAAAACCCTAATTGGACAAGAATAAGCCTAGGGAGGACGAAAATGACCTAAATGTTCATCCAATGACACAAATGAACTTATTGGATGCACAAGATTGGTTAAAAACCCTAATTGGACAAGAATAAGCCTAGGGAGGACGAAAATGACCTAAATGTTCATCCAATGACACAAATGAACTTATTGGATGCACAAGATTGGTTAAAAACCCTAATTGGACAAGAATAAGCCTAGGGAGGACGAAAATGACCTAAATGTTCATCCAATGACACAAATGAACTTATTGGATGCACAAGATTGGTTAAAAACCCTAATTGGACAAGAATAAGCCTAGGGAGGACGAAAATGACCTAAATGTTCATCCAATGACACAAATGAACTTATTGGATGCACAAGATTGGTTAAAAACCCTAATTGGACAAGAATAAGCCTAGGGAGGACGAAAATGACCTAAATGTTCATCCAATGACACAAATGAACTTATTGGATGCACAAGATTGGTTAAAAACCCTAATTGGACAAGAATAAGCCTAGGGAGGACGAAAATGACCTAAATGTTCATCCAATTACACAAATGAACTTATTGGATGCACAAGATTGGTTAAAAACCCTAATTGGACAAGAATAAGCCTAGGGAGGACGAAAATGACCTAAATGTTCATCCAATGACACAAATGAACTTATTGGATGCACAAGATTGGTTAAAAACCCTAATTGGACAAGAATAAGCCTAGGGAGGACGAAAATGACCTAAATGTTCATCCAATGACACAAATGAACTTATTGGATGCACAAGATTGGTTAAAAACCCTAATTGGACAAGAATAAGCCTAGGGAGGACGAAAATGACCTAAATGTTCATCCAATGACACAAATGAACTTATTGGATGCACAAGATTGGTTAAAAACCCTAATTGGACAAGAATAAGCCTAGGGAGGACGAAAATGACCTAAATGTTCATCCAATGACACAAATGAACTTATTGGATGCACAAGATTGGTTAAAAACCCTAATTGGACAAGAATAAGCCTAGGGAGGACGAAAATGACCTAAATGTTCATCCAATTACACAAATGAACTTATTGGATGCACAAGATTGGTTAAAAACCCTAATTGGACAAGAATAAGCCTAGGGAGGACGAAAATGACCTAAATGTTCATCCAATGACACAAATGAACTTATTGGATGCACAAGATTGGTTAAAAACCCTAATTGGACAAGAATAAGCCTAGGGAGGACGAAAATGACCTAAATGTTCATCCAATGACACAAATGAACTTATTGGATGCACAAGATTGGTTAAAAACCCTAATTGGACAAGAATAAGCCTAGGGAGGACGAAAATGACCTAAATGTTCATCCAATGACACAAATGAACTTATTGGATGCACAAGATTGGTTAAAAACCCTAATTGGACAAGAATAAGCCTAGGGAGGACGAAAATGACCTAAATGTTCATCCAATGACACAAATGAACTTATTGGATGCACAAGATTGGTTAAAAACCCTAATTGGACAAGAATAAGCCTAGGGAGGACGAAAATGACCTAAATGTTCATCCAATTACACAAATGAACTTATTGGATGCACAAGATTGGTTAAAAACCCTAATTGGACAAGAATAAGCCTAGGGAGGACGAAAATGACCTAAATGTTCATCCAATGACACAAATGAACTTATTGGATGCACAAGATTGGTTAAAAACCCTAATTGGACAAGAATAAGCCTAGGGAGGACGAAAATGACCTAAATGTTCATCCAATGACACAAATGAACTTATTGGATGCACAAGATTGGTTAAAAACCCTAATTGGACAAGAATAAGCCTAGGGAGGACGAAAATGACCTAAATGTTCATCCAATGACACAAATGAACTTATTGGATGCACAAGATTGGTTAAAAACCCTAATTGGACAAGAATAAGCCTAGGGAGGACGAAAATGACCTAAATGTTCATCCAATGACACAAATGAACTTATTGGATGCACAAGATTGGTTAAAAACCCTAATTGGACAAGAATAAGCCTAGGGAGGACGAAAATGACCTAAATGTTCATCCAATGACACAAATGAACTTATTGGATGCACAAGATTGGTTAAAAACCCTAATTGGACAAGAATAAGCCTAGGGAGGACGAAAATGACCTAAATGTTCATCCAATGACACAAATGAACTTATTGGATGCACAAGATTGGTTAAAAACCCTAATTGGACAAGAATAAGCCTAGGGAGGACGAAAATGACCTAAATGTTCATCCAATGACACAAATGAACTTATTGGATGCACAAGATTGGTTAAAAACCCTAATTGGACAAGAATAAGCCTAGGGAGGACGAAAATGACCTAAATGTTCATCCAATGACACAAATGAACTTATTGGATGCACAAGATTGGTTAAAAACCCTAATTGGACAAGAATAAGCCTAGGGAGGACGAAAATGACCTAAATGTTCATCCAATGACACAAATGAACTTATTGGATGCACAAGATTGGTTAAAAACCCTAATTGGACAAGAATAAGCCTAGGGAGGACGAAAATGACCTAAATGTTCATCCAATGACACAAATGAACTTATTGGATGCACAAGATTGGTTAAAAACCCTAATTGGACAAGAATAAGCCTAGGGAGGACGAAAATGACCTAAATGTTCATCCAATGACACAAATGAACTTATTGGATGCACAAGATTGGTTAAAAACCCTAATTGGACAAGAATAAGCCTAGGGAGGACGAAAATGACCTAAATGTTCATCCAATGACACAAATGAACTTATTGGATGCACAAGATTGGTTAAAAACCCTAATTGGACAAGAATAAGCCTAGGGAGGACGAAAATGACCTAAATGTTCATCCAATGACACAAATGAACTTATTGGATGCACAAGATTGGTTAAAAACCCTAATTGGACAAGAATAAGCCTAGGGAGGACGAAAATGACCTAAATGTTCATCCAATGACACAAATGAACTTATTGGATGCACAAGATTGGTTAAAAACCCTAATTGGACAAGAATAAGCCTAGGGAGGACGAAAATGACCTAAATGTTCATCCAATGACACAAATGAACTTATTGGATGCACAAGATTGGTTAAAAACCCTAATTGGACAAGAATAAGCCTAGGGAGGACGAAAATGACCTAAATGTTCATCCAATGACACAAATGAACTTATTGGATGCACAAGATTGGTTAAAAACCCTAATTGGACAAGAATAAGCCTAGGGAGGACGAAAATGACCTAAATGTTCATCCAATGACACAAATGAACTTATTGGATGCACAAGATTGGTTAAAAACCCTAATTGGACAAGAATAAGCCTAGGGAGGACGAAAATGACCTAAATGTTCATCCAATGACACAAATGAACTTATTGGATGCACAAGATTGGTTAAAAACCCTAATTGGACAAGAATAAGCCTAGGGAGGACGAAAATGACCTAAATGTTCATCCAATGACACAAATGAACTTATTGGATGCACAAGATTGGTTAAAAACCCTAATTGGACAAGAATAAGCCTAGGGAGGACGAAAATGACCTAAATGTTCATCCAATGACACAAATGAACTTATTGGATGCACAAGATTGGTTAAAAACCCTAATTGGACAAGAATAAGCCTAGGGAGGACGAAAATGACCTAAATGTTCATCCAATGACACAAATGAACTTATTGGATGCACAAGATTGGTTAAAAACCCTAATTGGACAAGAATAAGCCTAGGGAGGACGAAAATGACCTAAATGTTCATCCAATGACACAAATGAACTTATTGGATGCACAAGATTGGTTAAAAACCCTAATTGGACAAGAATAAGCCTAGGGAGGACGAAAATGACCTAAATGTTCATCCAATGACACAAATGAACTTATTGGATGCACAAGATTGGTTAAAAACCCTAATTGGACAAGAATAAGCCTAGGGAGGACGAAAATGACCTAAATGTTCATCCAATGACACAAATGAACTTATTGGATGCACAAGATTGGTTAAAAACCCTAATTGGACAAGAATAAGCCTAGGGAGGACGAAAATGACCTAAATGTTCATCCAATGACACAAATGAACTTATTGGATGCACAAGATTGGTTAAAAACCCTAATTGGACAAGAATAAGCCTAGGGAGGACGAAAATGACCTAAATGTTCATCCAATTACACAAATGAACTTATTGGATGCACAAGATTGGTTAAAAACCCTAATTGGACAAGAATAAGCCTAGGGAGGACGAAAATGACCTAAATGTTCATCCAATGACACAAATGAACTTATTGGATGCACAAGATTGGTTAAAAACCCTAATTGGACAAGAATAAGCCTAGGGAGGACGAAAATGACCTAAATGTTCATCCAATGACACAAATGAACTTATTGGATGCACAAGATTGGTTAAAAACCCTAATTGGACAAGAATAAGCCTAGGGAGGACGAAAATGACCTAAATGTTCATCCAATGACACAAATGAACTTATTGGATGCACAAGATTGGTTAAAAACCCTAATTGGACAAGAATAAGCCTAGGGAGGACGAAAATGACCTAAATGTTCATCCAATGACACAAATGAACTTATTGGATGCACAAGATTGGTTAAAAACCCTAATTGGACAAGAATAAGCCTAGGGAGGACGAAAATGACCTAAATGTTCATCCAATGACACAAATGAACTTATTGGATGCACAAGATTGGTTAAAAACCCTAATTGGACAAGAATAAGCCTAGGGAGGACGAAAATGACCTAAATGTTCATCCAATGACACAAATGAACTTATTGGATGCACAAGATTGGTTAAAAACCCTAATTGGACAAGAATAAGCCTAGGGAGGACGAAAATGACCTAAATGTTCATCCAATGACACAAATGAACTTATTGGATGCACAAGATTGGTTAAAAACCCTAATTGGACAAGAATAAGCCTAGGGAGGACGAAAATGACCTAAATGTTCATCCAATTACACAAATGAACTTATTGGATGCACAAGATTGGTTAAAAACCCTAATTGGACAAGAATAAGCCTAGGGAGGACGAAAATGACCTAAATGTTCATCCAATGACACAAATGAACTTATTGGATGCACAAGATTGGTTAAAAACCCTAATTGGACAAGAATAAGCCTAGGGAGGACGAAAATGACCTAAATGTTCATCCAATGACACAAATGAACTTATTGGATGCACAAGATTGGTTAAAAACCCTAATTGGACAAGAATAAGCCTAGGGAGGACGAAAATGACCTAAATGTTCATCCAATGACACAAATGAACTTATTGGATGCACAAGATTGGTTAAAAACCCTAATTGGACAAGAATAAGCCTAGGGAGGACGAAAATGACCTAAATGTTCATCCAATTACACAAATGAACTTATTGGATGCACAAGATTGGTTAAAAACCCTAATTGGACAAGAATAAGCCTAGGGAGGACGAAAATGACCTAAATGTTCATCCAATGACACAAATGAACTTATTGGATGCACAAGATTGGTTAAAAACCCTAATTGGACAAGAATAAGCCTAGGGAGGACGAAAATGACCTAAATGTTCATCCAATGACACAAATGAACTTATTGGATGCACAAGATTGGTTAAAAACCCTAATTGGACAAGAATAAGCCTAGGGAGGACGAAAATGACCTAAATGTTCATCCAATTACACAAATGAACTTATTGGATGCACAAGATTGGTTAAAAACCCTAATTGGACAAGAATAAGCCTAGGGAGGACGAAAATGACCTAAATGTTCATCCAATGACACAAATGAACTTATTGGATGCACAAGATTGGTTAAAAACCCTAATTGGACAAGAATAAGCCTAGGGAGGACGAAAATGACCTAAATGTTCATCCAATGACACAAATGAACTTATTGGATGCACAAGATTGGTTAAAAACCCTAATTGGACAAGAATAAGCCTAGGGAGGACGAAAATGACCTAAATGTTCATCCAATTACACAAATGAACTTATTGGATGCACAAGATTGGTTAAAAACCCTAATTGGACAAGAATAAGCCTAGGGAGGACGAAAATGACCTAAATGTTCATCCAATTACACAAATGAACTTATTGGATGCACAAGATTGGTTAAAAACCCTAATTGGACAAGAATAAGCCTAGGGAGGACGAAAATGACCTAAATGTTCATCCAATTACACAAATGAACTTATTGGATGCACAAGATTGGTTAAAAACCCTAATTGGACAAGAATAAGCCTAGGGAGGACGAAAATGACCTAAATGTTCATCCAATGACACAAATGAACTTATTGGATGCACAAGATTGGTTAAAAACCCTAATTGGACAAGAATAAGCCTAGGGAGGACGAAAATGACCTAAATGTTCATCCAATTACACAAATGAACTTATTGGATGCACAAGATTGGTTAAAAACCCTAATTGGACAAGAATAAGCCTAGGGAGGACGAAAATGACCTAAATGTTCATCCAATGACACAAATGAACTTATTGGATGCACAAGATTGGTTAAAAACCCTAATTGGACAAGAATAAGCCTAGGGAGGACGAAAATGACCTAAATGTTCATCCAATGACACAAATGAACTTATTGGATGCACAAGATTGGTTAAAAACCCTAATTGGACAAGAATAAGCCTAGGGAGGACGAAAATGACCTAAATGTTCATCCAATGACACAAATGAACTTATTGGATGCACAAGATTGGTTAAAAACCCTAATTGGACAAGAATAAGCCTAGGGAGGACGAAAATGACCTAAATGTTCATCCAATGACACAAATGAACTTATTGGATGCACAAGATTGGTTAAAAACCCTAATTGGACAAGAATAAGCCTAGGGAGGACGAAAATGACCTAAATGTTCATCCAATGACACAAATGAACTTATTGGATGCACAAGATTGGTTAAAAACCCTAATTGGACAAGAATAAGCCTAGGGAGGACGAAAATGACCTAAATGTTCATCCAATGACACAAATGAACTTATTGGATGCACAAGATTGGTTAAAAACCCTAATTGGACAAGAATAAGCCTAGGGAGGACGAAAATGACCTAAATGTTCATCCAATGACACAAATGAACTTATTGGATGCACAAGATTGGTTAAAAACCCTAATTGGACAAGAATAAGCCTAGGGAGGACGAAAATGACCTAAATGTTCATCCAATGACACAAATGAACTTATTGGATGCACAAGATTGGTTAAAAACCCTAATTGGACAAGAATAAGCCTAGGGAGGACGAAAATGACCTAAATGTTCATCCAATGACACAAATGAACTTATTGGATGCACAAGATTGGTTAAAAACCCTAATTGGACAAGAATAAGCCTAGGGAGGACGAAAATGACCTAAATGTTCATCCAATGACACTCATCCAATGACACAATGAACTTATTGGATGCACAAGATTGGTTAAAAACCCTAATTGGACAAGAATAAGCCTAGGGAGGACGAAAATGACCTAAATGTTCATCCAATGACACAAATGAACTTATTGGATGCACAAGATTGGTTAAAAACCCTAATTGGACAAGAAATAAGCCTAGGGAGGGATCCAATGATAAATGAACTTATTGGATGCACAAGATTGGTTAAAACCCAATTGGACAAGAATAACTACTAGGGGAGGAAAGACCTAAATGTTCATCCAATGACACAAATGAACTTATTGGATGCACAAGATTGGTTAAAAACCCTAATTGGACAAGAATAAGCCTAGGGAGGACGAAAATGACCTAAATGTTCATCCAATGACACAAATGAACTTATTGGATGCACAAGATTGGTTAAAAACCCTAATTGGACAAGAATAAGCCTAGGGAGGACGAAAATGACCTAAATGTTCATCCAATGACACAAATGAACTTATTGGGATGCACAAGATTGGTTATCCAAAACCTAATTGGACAAGAATAAGCCTAGGGAGGACGAAAATGACCTAAATGTTCATCCAATGACACAAATGAACTTATTGGATGCACAAGATTGGTTAAAAACCCTAATTGGACTAATTGGACGACAAATGACCTAAATGTTCATCCATTACACTGAACTATATGGATGCACAAGATTGGTTAAAAACCTAATTGGACAAGAATAAGCCTAGGGAGGACGAAAATGACCTAAATGTTCATCCAATGACACAAATGAACTTATTGGATGCACAAGAATTGGTTAAAAAACCTAATTGGACCAGAATAGCCTAGGGAGGAGGAAAATGACCAAATGTTCATCCAATGACACAAACACACCTTATTGGAATGACAAGATTTGTTAAAAAACCCTAATTGGACAAGTAATAAACCTTACGGAGGACAAAAATGACCTAAAAATTCATATCAATGACAGAGATGACTTATTGGAATGCACAGAAATGATTGGTTAAAACCCTAATTGGACAAGATGCCTAG
>PGTU02012629.1:0-15021 GCA_002896215.2 Cicer echinospermum | reverse complement strand
CTCATAATGTGTGAGTTTAATTCCGTTCTTTAATAAATGATCGGTAAATACGTTTGAACTTTGAAAAATATTGTAATCTTAATCATTTCTCAAAACTCAATTTATTCTAAATTATTTTTATAAAAAATACTAATGCCTCGTGCTAACCGGTAGAATTACTCTACGTGCACGTGCACGCAACTTTAAATAAATGATAAATGCTTTTTTTTATGGTACAAATTGATAAATACATATTTCAATTGAGATACTAAATTACATATTATAATCGATTATATTTATGCTACACGTGTCAATATACAATTTTACTCTAAAAAAATGAGCGTAATTTAATATATTAGTAGTATAAAACATGTTTTTACGTCAACAAAATTAGTAGAACATGTTATTATCTTGTTATATACCTTATTTTTATACAAAATATAGAATATATATTTTATAATATATTGTTATCTAATGTATTGTGTTATAAACCTTCTTTTATTGTTATTTATATTATAATTATATATTGTTATCTAATGTAACTAGTTGCAAAAATCTTCTTTTAATGATGTAATTAAATTAAATATGTTTTTTATGAAAATAGTTTTTATGAATTGCATTTTGTAATTAGTTATTCATAATTTACTTTTTTGATTTGTATTATATTTGTGCATAATTTATTTATATTTTGATTTAAGATATATATTTAATCAATATAAATAAATTTAATTGACATATTTTTAAATCAAAAATTAATTGATGAATGATTTAAAGAATGTTGAGTGGAATGTAATTAGTTTTATAAATTCTATTTTGTACAATGATATAAATAATAGAATAGACGTACAACATGAAAAATAATCATTAATGTAATCTTATTAATAAATGGACTTTCAATACAAAATCCTTCAAAAAGTTTTTTTTCTCCATAAGTTGATTAATTGATTGTCCATTAAAGATAATTTATTTGGTATGTGCTTGATGACTTATCGTGCTTGTATGTCTAAAAATATTACAAAAGATAAAGATTATTACAAACATTATTCTTCTTTTGAATGTAATATTCTATGTTGTGTATGTATGGTTAGGGGTGGATAACGGGTTTGGGTTGGACGGATTCAGGTCCAAAATCATCAACTGGCCCCAATCTGCGGGTGCCATTTAAACACCCATTTCTGTCCATATCAAAGTTCGGTTTAGTCGGTTCTCGGGTACTCGATTTAAGCGGATTACCAGTTCGGTTTGGAGTGGGTTTAATAACACAACAATTGAACATCCGTCTTTTGGTTCTCTCTCTTGCCTTTCTTTAATATACAGCTGGTAATTGCATCGCCTTTCAGTTGTCTCATTGTTGTGGTGATAGAACCTTTTCAGTCAAAATAGGAATACTCATAGTAGTTGTCAAAATGTTGTGTTTTTTAATTTATTTTGTGAAGCCTAAGATTTGAGATGAAGAAGAAAGAATGAAGTCTAAGGTTCGAGAGGAAGAAGAAAGGTTGAAGACAGTGTTTTTCACAACGAAGAGGGGTGAGATGGTAATTGGATTCGGCGGCCAGGGTTTGTTAGGGCTGATTGTATCAATGCTATTTATAGTGAAAACAATGGGTCAGTCGCCTCCCATTTGTAATGGATTTGAGCCAAACGGGAGCAGTACATTTTTGGTTCGGTCGGTTACCGACGACCCAAAATATTTCACCTGCACCGCCTGCCCAAAATATTTCACCCGCACCCGCCTACCCATATCCGTTTGAATCTGTTGACTTTTTGCGTCAAACCCGCTGGTCCGATTTTACCTGCCCATTTGCACGTTGGCCATACGGATCAGGCGGTTTTTGGCCCGGTTTGGATTTTTTGTCCAGGCTATGTATGGTACCATATTTTGGTTGGTTGGGTATTCAAATTTCAAAGTGCATTATCCAATGATACATATATTTTGCATGTTCAATAATTTAAATGTTTGTTTTCTTGCAACAAAAAATAAAGACAAAAACTTTAATTATTTGGTTGGTGTGTCTTCGAACAATGTGAAAATTTAAGAAGGGTTTGTTTGATTCACATCTAAAAAATTCTATTTTAGTATTTTAGAATTTAAAATTAAAAAAACTTGTTTGGATTGCTTATTTTTTAAAACTGTTTTGTAAAACTATTTTTAATATAATACTTTTTAAAACTAAAAAATAAAACAGATAAATGGTATTTTAATTTTCATTTTTTCAATTTTTTTTAACTCTCTAATCAAAACTGTTTTAAAAATTGGAGTTGGCAAATAATTTTTAAATTTTTTTTTTTTAAAAAAACTAAAAAGTAAAATACAATCAGATAAATCCTAAGCGTTCAATCAATCAAATTTGTCTGTTCTTATAATTAGTGGGTTGTGTTAAGGTTGTATTGTGGTGGTGGCGGCTAAAATGTAATGCCGAATGATTCATTTATTTTAGTAAAATCAATGGTGGCAAAATCAATTAATGTGTCTTGATTTGGGTGATAAAATCAATCAATGGTGGCAAAATCAATTTTTCGTAAAGATCGCATAGAGTTGTGTTGGGGTATTTAGTGTTCATTCTACTTGATTATTTGATATAAACTTTTTATTTGTTTATGTTTTATACGTCTTGTATTTAAAATGGTCCCTTATTTTTCAAATATATTTCATTTCCTAAAATAAATTGGAACTGACCCGAAATATAGAAATGAAACTAAAAATTGAGAACTCTTTTATAGAGATTAAAATAAAAAGATAAATAAAAAATAGATATATACTAGTTTTTAATAACTTATTTAAAAATAATAATTTTTATAGGAGTTTTTGATTTATTTGTTATAATTTTTATTAAAAATCAGAATTTAGAAATAATGTTTTATACCTGATTTTTTTTTTGAAAAAGTTATTTTCATTGTTGTTGATTTAATACAAAACAACTTCTATTTTTTTTCCTAAAATTTTTTAACAAATATTTTTAAATTATTAAATAACAAAATCAATTTTTTTTAATAAAAATTCGATTTTGTTCCTGATTTTAACACTTGTATCAATCTAGTGTCTTGCTTTATTATAACTAGAAATATGACCCGCGCATTGCGCGGGTTTAATTTTAAAATTTTTTTTAAAAAATTAATATGATATTTCATGTGTCAATTGTCAAAGATGAACGTCGATTAATTCAAAAATATGTATACAATTATATAATGTAGGATTAATTTAGAAAAATGGTGAGTAGACGTTATGAAATAATAAAGTGATATTATGAAATATTAATGAGATTAATTTAGAAAATATTGAGTAGACGTTATAAATAATATCTAATTAGGAGAAATAGTAAAAGATAGTAGATTGTGTATATAATTTGTGGAAAATAAAAAGTAGGCAAAAAGATTAAGAAATCATATCTCCCATCCATGACATTTGAACATATGGTGTGGGAGTTATTTTTTTTAATATATTATATTAGATATATAATAGATTGTAGCAATGTCTTTTGTAGAACATAAGTAATGTATTTGATAATTGAAATTGAGTTACAAAAAGTACTACTTTATTGTTGAATTTAAAAATTATTAAAGTGAAATATTTGGAAATACATTTCTTCGATTTTAATTTTTTCCACTTATTTTGGGTTTTTTTTTGTTTTATCAATTTTCCTTACACTTCCAGATTGTTTTTCTTTTGGTTTCTTCTTTTTTGTTCCCCTTAAGGTACGTAGAAGGATGAGCTCTTCGTCGGATGATGTAATATTCTCGACCATAATCTTCTTTTTTTTTTTTTTGTAATTTTTGTCTTGATTGTATCTTCATCTGAAGATGATATTTGAATATTTTTATTGTTTTGTTCTACCTTGATTTTTCCTTTGGATAACTGGTTGTCATTGTTGTCTTTATCATTATCCTCATCTCTATAGTCCACTTCTTCATGTATTTTACCTTTTTGTTTGATATCCTCTTTGTCCTTTGAGTTGGACGTTGACGGTTGAGGTGACTTTGGTTCCTAGTTATTGGAAGAGAAAACATGGTATTAATTGTCCATCAAATGTGTTTATTATTTCATGGTTGACAATAATTATCCCATAAAAAAATATATTTATTGTTTTAAATTGTGTAAACGTTATACCTGTTTGATGTGGATACTATTTGTTGTATCGAGAAAAATGTTGGCGGGGACAAAAAGTTTCTTGTAATCGTATATGTTTGCGATCCTTCTTTCAAGTTCTTATCAAACAATCGTATTTCAAAATGAGCTTGCGGTTACACAAATTTTTGTAGAGTAGATGGTCTTTCTATGTTGTCCAATTACTCCAAAAGTTGAGTTGCTGTAGTGTTGAGGAGTTTTTGAGCTTCTTTATCAAACATAGTAAATGTTGTTGTTGATGTTTCATCTGACACTCTCAATTGAAATCTTGAACCTATAAAAATCATGTAATAATTATGATTTAAACAAATGATTGTAGAGAAAGTAAAAATTTTTATGTGATACCTTGGTGCAGGGTACTTTGATGTCATGTCACACGAGGGACAATAGTATTGTTGGCCTTGTTGAGTTAATTTTGTGAGACAGTTTTCACATCCAATGTAATTCCATCCAAATTTGTAATCAATGTCATTGATAGTTGCACAGATTGTGAATAGCCTTTCCTGTATTTTTGAAAATTTATATAAAAATTGTAGATATTATATAAATTATATGAAAATCCAATATAAATGTAAATTTTATGTAAACTGTTGATATTATATAAATTTTATAAAAATGTAATAGAAATACAAATTTTTATGTATATATCTCTCAATTTGGGCTAAAAAGTTTAATTGATGAAAATAATGTGATTGGATTTATATATGTGGTGTTAAGTAAGTAAGTGCACCTGAACATTGGATTCCCATTTCATGGCCATCATATGTTTTAATGTTGTTCGATTCCTCACCATTCTTTTCTCCGGGGTATTGTGGGAAAAATCTTGAGGTGGTATTTCTCTAACTTCATCTTGTTGACTTTGAGCGGAATCACTGTAAACAGAATATAATTTTTTTATTTATATATAGTTAATCAAGTAAAGAAGAGATGAATAAGTTCGATTGTAAGTTATAGGCGGAAATGTGGAATTGTTGTAAATTTATTTGTAAAAAATTAATATAAAAATATAAAAAAAGAAAGTGATACAAAAATTTATTGGTGGAAAGAAAGATGTATTACCAACAGACTAATATTTGTTAAACATGTATGTATACAAAGCTATATTTTTAGTTTGCTCTACTCCTGTCATTTTACAAATTTTATTTAAGGGTGCATAGTTACAGGATACTGTGGCAAAGTTGCCACTGGTTCGTGAGAAAACATCAAAATCAACTGATTGCAAGGCATCGGCTAAACAATCAGATCCTAGTATTTAGTTTGAAATGAGAATAATAGTTTTGGTGAAGCTGAGTGCTATGAGGATTTTATCAATAACTTTGTTATGGCAATGAGATTCCAATTTCCAGACGCCAAAATACCAAAATAATATCTCCACCATAGTTATCAACAAATATGATAACCTGCAATAATAAAGAAAATTGATTATCAAACTACCCTTGGACAAAATATTTCAGAATCATAAATTTTAATCAAAAGAATTGTATATTTCTTCCACCATATGAGACTTACTTCTTCCCGGAGTTGTTGCTCCATTTTAATTTAAAGTATCAGGTCATCAATTATCCAAAGTCCAGGGAGAAGATTTTCACAAGTAGTCGAAAACGACACCCCATCCTAGCGAAACCTCTGCAAGGTTGAAGAAATTGAGGGGAAGAAAAAGACATAAACTATAGCTACTTGGAAATAATCCTCCAACCTTAGCATATGATTGTAATAAACATGTGTCTTCTAGTATGCAATAATTCATTTTCAGGTAAGATTCCCAAATAATGTCAGCTATGGTTGAATACTTGGATGATAGATCACAAAAGGGAAAAATAAGACCACTCATATGACCCTCTGCAAGGGTTGAAGAAATTGAGGGAAGAAAAAAGACATAAACTATAGCTACTTGGAAAATAATCCTCCAACCTTTAGCATATGATTGTAATAAACATGTGTCTTCTAGTATGCAAATAAATTCATTTTCAGGTAAGATTCCCAAATAATGTCAGCTATGGTTGAATACTTGGATGATAGATCACAAAAGGGAAAAATAAGACCACTCATATGACCTCTATATGTTCGCTAATGGCATAAGGTGTGTGTTGAGAATTTGTATACAAATAACTTTAGTTTTAAACTAACCCGATGAAAAACATCAGTGAAACTAACCAAGAATGAAGCAGGCTGCAACATTCCACATGTTGACGTCTAAGGGCAGTCTGTTTTTTGCAGTGTACATAACATTCCCATTTTGTCTTAGAAGTTCTGATAAATTAAGAAAGAAAATTATCAGTTTGTATATGAAATTGAAGGATATATAGACAAAAAGTTGAGTATAATTGAAATCCAAATGTAGTTGCCAACAACCAATGACATGTAAAGACCAAAATACTATAATAAAAATGATTGGTTTTTAAAATATTTGTAAAATATATAAATGTTCAGTAACATATTGTATACAAATGTTGTTGTGTTACCTGCACAATCATGTAAACAAACAACTAAAGAATCTCTTTGTACACAATATTTAAGACCTTGTTTTCACTGGGCTTCTCATCGTCGTTACTAAGAATATGTAATCCATTTCGATTGGTTACTCTCGAGATGGCGACATACAATTGTCCATGAGTAATACTTGTTTAGGCAAATATAATCCAACGTGCTGCAACGATTGTCCTTGACTTTTTATTTATTGTCATGGCAAAACATAATGATATAGGATATTGTCTTCGATTAAGAATAAAAGGCCAATTGGATTCTGAAGGTGACAAAGATATTCTTGGAATGAGAACTTTATCTCCAATGATAGATCCACTCAACACCTCTCCTTCCACAAACCATTTTCCAAGTTGTGTAATTTTCATTCTTGTACCATTACATAGCCCAGCTCTTGATTCAATTTCTCATTAACATAACTACTGCTCCTTTTTTAAGCCCTTAAAATATGTGATGGCAAACCCGAAATTTGAGTGTATTTCAAAAACTCAGTAGGGTAAAGAAGATCTTGATCTTGAAATATTGAAATCTGCCTTACAAATTGAGTCTGATGATAAATATATCATTTCTTCGCCTGTGAAATTATTCAAAATGCGTTGATTTATTCGTCAACTATTTCATTTGTAGGTGTCAAGATAGCCCGCGACACAGGTATCTGTGTCCCCAATGTGGCTATTTTAATATTTGGATAAATAGCATCAACTATAGATTGAAAATCCTCATGTGATTTTGGGAGCATCAAGTTTTGTTCTATTGATATCCATGATTCTCCGATATCTGAGCATTGTTTTCCATCACCTACGTCAAGTATCCAATCTGCGAAGTTTTGCATTGCATCTTTTGAGATTGAGTCCAACTCATTTGATTGTAGACGCATATTTTGACGTAGCAAATGAACTCGCATGAATTCCAAAGATATGAACTTTTTATGCAAGCTTGGATCATATCATGCCTATCACCTTTTCGAACTACAGGTAAAATCTGACGAAAGTCACCACCCAAACATTAGTTATTCTACCAAATGGTTTCAAACCGTAGTCTTCTTTGATTTCCTTTCATAATATCACGAAGTGATCGATCTACTGCCTCAAAGCAATATTTGTTGGCCATGGGTGCCTCATCCAAATAATTAAAGATGTTTGCATAATTAATTCAGCAAGATGTGTGCCTTTATTGATTGAACATGTTTGAAGCCTCATTTGGATTCAAAGGTAATTGAAATCTAGAATGTGCAGTTCGGCCACCCGGTAGTAATAGAGCAGCAATGCCAAAAGTTGCAACAGCTAGAGCAATCTTAACCTTCCGATCTTAATTTTGCAAGTAGTGTTCGCCAAGGTAAGTTTTTTCCCGCTCCACAGAACCATACACAAAGAATAACTTTCCAAAGTTCAAGGTAATTGATTGAAGCACAAAATCATGAATTGCCTATTGATCTGAATTAAGACCGTGTAGCTAACTGAGAGTACTCTTCATGCATTTTTAACATATCATAATTTAGCTCCTCTGTAATAAGTCGGTTGTTCAGTTCCTCAATTACATTGCTATTGGGAATGGTCATTCTTTGTAATCTTCCAAAGACTTGCCGACCTTTCTAAGATGTTTTTGTATCTCTGAAAGCGCGTAGTTTTTTTATTGGTCATATGACAAATGGAGGTCGGGGAAGTTTAGTAGTCGGCGTTGCCTGTATAAAATATCTTCAGAAAGTAAACCTTCGAATTAGATTCCAAAGCAAACTGGATTAATACAGTACAATTCAGTAAAATTGTTGAGAAGAGCTGGCGTAGTTGAATTCCAGTACCCCATGCGCTGCTTCTTTAATACAATCATCAATTCTTTATCATCCTCTAGTAAACAAGGGGCATAACACGCGTCCTTATAAGTTAGATGTACAAACCCATTACAGTTTTTAATATCTTCGAATGATCGACTGCCTCGTACTTTGTTTAAGAGCATTCGTAAATAAAATTTTTCTCCACTTGTGGGAGGAACATAATATATTCTTCCAACACACCTTCCATTTTTCCGTCTGGTCCACTTTTTGCTAGTCTTGTTCCAAACATATTTAGTAGGAAATTCTGCATATGTTAGTTGTCGAGCTTCCATGTCTACAGAGTTCATCTTCATCCACTCTGTGAACATCGTGGTTTCAATTCCTTCTCTATTTAAAATGGTAGAAATTACGCATAGATTCTGGAAAATATATTGTTTGTTGCCCATGAGGTGAAAGGAAAGGCGTTCGACTGCTGGTTCTCTAAAAAACATATTAAACTTGAAAATTCTCCACGAAGCCTCTGATGGAGAAATATATCTACAATCAAGATACTCTTTAATTTCATCACGAAAGTGCATTTGAACTTGTTGAACTGTTATCAAAAGTTTTCTACATTAGAGATGACTGCTCTAACTCGATCAGGACCTTTGTTGATATATTTGAAAAGATATTTAATTGATCTAGAACGATTGCAAAGCTCACATTAATATGGGCATCATATTTTATCAAAGATGTCATTGGTATGGGACCACATACCGATATCAAGTTGGCTACCATTCTTCAAGATATATCGACCACTCATTTTGTCGCATATATATATAGGGAACCCATCTTCATCTATTGATGTTTTATCATGAAATCTCTTGGATAGTGCTTCCCACATTTTCCATTAACCATACATGGAGATTTTTTTTATTTAAAATACCACATGGTCCATGTATCATAAATCGTTCAACTGCAACTAAAAGTAAGAGGGTCAATATCTTTATCTGGAATTTCTGCGGATATTGTATTATCAATCTTAGATGGTGTTTGTATTTTATCTTCGGAAATGTAAGAACACTAATATGTGTGCATGGGGCAAACTCTTTTTGAAATTTCAACAGTGTACACAACTGTTAAAAAAAAAAGACACATAATTAAAAAGAATGAAATAAATAAAAATATTATGGGATATTTATATTTTAATATTCATAGATTTTGAGCAAAAATATTAATCAATTGACTAAACTACTGGACTATCCTTCGGAGATTTGTTACCAACAACTTTAAAACTTCCAATTACATGTACTTATACTGAAACTTATGCAGATTGTGTGTAAAATTGATTCAACTCATTTTTATACTTATATTTATATTTATGTGAACACAAATTCAATGAAAGGAATATACAAAAGCATACTTAATTTCTAATTTTTGCTTTCATTTTTTGTATCAATTTTTGACCAGTTTCATTATTATAGAAAAATCTCTTATTTTGTCTTGCATTTGTCATTGTTGCATGTATATCTCACTTGTGTCTCATCTCTATTTATGCAAAATAATTTTTCCAATTGAACCACAATATAGTTAACATAAAAGAAAAAAGTAATCAAAGACTAAATTGAATTAAAATTGTGACATAATATATTACCTGTTGTGACTTTACCAAATATTTGTTGACGTTTAATATCATTGATTAGCTCCATAACTTAATAGAGAAAACACGACTAATGAATGTCGGGTCTGTCGTCACTTTTTGTTCTTCAACAGTTTCAAGGAAAATTGTATTTCTGGCCATTTTGGGTTGCATGTGAAATGTTAAAAATAGGTCGGATATCCAGCATATCGACATATAGCATTGCATCCTGAGTATGATTTCAATTGTTAGTTATTTGACTTAAAAAATATAGAGAGACGTTTAGAGAGACGTTTATAAAATTCAGCTATATCCATCGTAAGTATAGTCGAAGAATAGCATGAAAGGGGATTTATTTGAAAGAAAAATATATTGGAAGTCATAAAGATTTGTTGGGTAAGTATATATGCATGACTAAATATAGATCCTGAAATAATTATCTACCTGGTAATTTTGAACACGATATCGTGGTCCACCAGTATAAGACGATGGAAGAATTGTCATTCTACCAACTGAATTTGTCCATGACATCTCCTTGATTAATAGCATCTCTCAATCCATTATATAGTTCTGCACGCAATTGCTTTTGATTCTTTCTAATCCAATTGATTCTAACTTCTTTGATCGAGCATAAGCATCCACCATGTACTATTGGAACAAACGCCACTCCGTAACAATATTTGTGCCTCTCCAGCTCGTGTTGCAAGCGAAAAGAATAATATTGTCTCATAGTAACTGTTTTTCGCTTGTAACAACTCCCTGTTTCTGGATTTCGATGACTTATACCAATCCTATAACATCTTCTCCATATGGAAATAATAATGGGTATTGTAGTGCCATGAACTTGGGTGCAATTCTGTAATTCTTGAAGACCAGTTGTTTTGTGTTCAACAATTATATCCCGATGACTTTCTTCATTTGAGCTTTCATCACTAAAGCGCAGCAACTTCTGAGCAAGAGGGCAGGTTATTTTGTCTCCATCAGTCAACCTATTGCTAAGCAATCTTAGTTTCAATTCTCCGACATTATGGTGATCATATTTATCTCTGACCATCCTAAATGACTTTACCAAGACATTGTGATTGTCCACATATGCAAAATGTTTGTTACCAGTTTCTCTTGAAGAAGATTATTTTGGTTATCACCTTGGATAAAACTAATCTATTTGAGATCTCATTTTCGGTGTCATGTATATAAAGTTGTGCAAATTTTGGCTTTTCTCCATTATCAGGGCATAAAGAACCAAGTAGGTGGTAGGTCTGTCCATTTATTCGAAAGACATAAGGGCCGCCCTGTTTGTTAATTTCATAGTCAATTTTTCCACCCATAGATTGTAAAAGCAAAAGCCGCATTATAAATTCTAATGTTACGACGAAAATTTTTGCTGCACTATCTCCATCATAATCAAGCAAGTGATGAAGCAAAGTTGGTGGAAATTTAGTAATGGAAGTTGGCACCCGACTTCCATGCAACATGTAGAAAACTTTGGATGTTGAGGGTGTTTACTCTTTTCCGTTCTTTCTTCGTACCAATGAAGAGCCTCCACAAAATTCACAAACACATGTCGGTCTTCTCAAATTTCCAAGTTTCAATAATAGAAGCTAATAAAGAAAATAAATATTTTTAGAATGCAACCATATAAAGACATCAAACATCATAATATTTACCAATCCTTTTGTTTAAAATAATGATTAAAATATTTTACAAGTTACCTGTTTGTCTACGGGTGGCATTGGAAATTGTAGATGTTGACGGATTAAGTTGGGAAGTTTGTCTAACGGGACTGTAAAAGGACATAAATGGAACAAATTACAGGATACTTTGGAGGTAAATAATTTCATTCATATAAATAAAAGGTAATAATTTCATTCATATAAAATAAAATTCTTGGCAGATTTGTTGAGTAAAAGACCTTAATTGGATTTGGAAATTAATGGAAGCTAATAAATAAAATAAATATTTTTATATAATGCAAACAATATAAGGACACCAAACATCAATAAATATTACTAATCTTTTGTTTAAATAATGATTAAAATATTTTACAAGTTACTGTCTGTCTACGGGTGGCATTGGAAATTGTAGATGTTGACGGATTAAGTTGAGAAGTTTGTCTACGGGACTGTAAAGACATAAAATGGAACAAATTACAGGATATTTTGGAGGTAAATAATTTAATTCATATACATAAAATTCTTGGCAGATTTGTTGAGTAAAGACCTTAATTGGATTTCAAAATTATATTCCTTGCTTATTCAGATTGAGCATGTTGTGACGAATTTTCAAATAAGCTAAATAAAATGTAGGATCATATTTACAAATATACTATGCACACCTTTATTTTTCAACAGAGGCAGAATTCCTTTTCAAATAAAGCAATTGTTTTCTTTTAAATCTTGCAAGTCGACACCGACAAGTTTTTCCAAGCGGTCTTGATCAACCTCTACAAACATATATTACATTTCATCATTGGAAACAAATAAACTTCATGTAGTAGGTGACTGGATTTCTATCACCAATCATGTACCCATCCCTAAACTTCTATAAGAAATACTAACTATTTTAACACAAACTCTTGAAAACTATAACAAATTCTTGACAAGAATTTTCCTTATTCCAAAGTGCATTAACTAATATTGCATCCTGTAACACTGTAAGTCAATTTCTGAAAAACATTTAGATAAAATGAATAACCAAACAACACAAAAATATCTGTAAAAAGAAATAACTTTCTTGTAGCCTGTAGTAATATACTATGTATAAAGAAGAAGGAATGAGAAGTTAAAAAAATCTAAAGGCAAGCGTGCACCAAAATGTAAGAAGTTCCAACTAAGAAATCGTTCCTAGCTTATGAAATGCACTTCTTTTAAATAATAAAGTGAAGCTGCATTTTGCTGAGATAAGTCAATCTTTGTAATTCTATGATCAATATGCAGTAACTGTTTTTGAAAAATCTGATGTAGCAGCATATGGAGGTAGAGGTGATTCACTGATGTTGTGTTCCAAGATCTCTCCACCACTCTCTTATGTATTCTTTTCTTGAGCATAAAAAACTTGCTATGTTTGTGATTCACTGATTTCAATAAATTTTGACATAGATTTTTATTGAGCCTAAAAATTCATTTTTAGCAATTGGGTATTGAATCTTAAAAAACAAAACAATGTCGACACTCGCTTGTGCACGGATGGATCATAAAAACTTTTTTAGCTTTTTTCTTTAAGTTGTTATGTGATATATATATGGTCACAAAAAGTAAAGAGGTGATGGGTGACGTATATATACTATACTATATATTGTATATACATAATATAAATAGATTTCATTAAAAATAAATGTAACATGATATTTGTTTCAGTCATTTATTTTATTTGTATTTATTTTGATCATTTATCTTATAAGTGGTATTTTTTAATTTTTTTATCATAACTCTTTCAAACGGTAGTATAATTATTAAAATCAATTTTAATTCAGTTGTAAAAGTTAAATGTACATCTTAATAAAGATGAATTGAAAAATATATTAAACTATAATAAATGTTTTTCGTTTTAAATCAATTTAAATATGTTTCAAAATATAAAAAGAAGAATGCAGGAATTTGATGGAAAGAAGGTCATGAAAGATGTTATATATGACACGCAACATGCAATTGGAATCAAACTGGCCAAGAGAACAGAAAATAAATGCATCTTTAAATTTAAATCATAAGAAACAAAATAGAATAACAGTAACTAATCCATTATTTGTAGTATTGTTTGGGAAGGTGGAGACTCTCTTAAATTTATTTATTGTTTCCTTGAAACTAGCTTGTCGGAACTGACACAATGTTCGCAGACGCTGATCTTGAGCTTCTGAATTAAAAAGAAAAAGTGTGTATAAGATCAGAAAAAATTTAGCACAGTGAAATGAGAATGTCATTTCAAAAAGTCATTAGTTAAATCATACGAAGTTTGTCAAGTAGGTCTTGAAGACACATAATTTGCGCTCCTCCTCTCCTTACCACCATTTTCATTTGTCGCTTTAACTAGCTATTTTTTTCATAAGTTTATCTTATAAGTAGTATTTTTAAAATTTTTTTTTATCATAACTATTTCAAACAGTAGTATAATATTAAAATCAATTTTAAATCAGTTGTAAGTTAAATATACAATCTTAATAAAGATGAATAAAAATAGATTAACTATAATAAGATGTTTTTCGTTTTAAACATTTAAATATGTTTCAAAATATAAAAGAAGAATGCAGGAATTTGATGGAAAGAAGGTCATGAAAGATATTATATATGACACGCAACCATACAATTGGAAATCAAACTGGCCAAAAGAACAGAAAATAAAGGCAATCTTTAAATTTTAAATCATAAGAACAAAATAGAATAACAGTAACTAAATACCATTATTTGTAGTATTGTTAGGGAAGGTGAGAGTCTTCTTAAATTAATTAATTGTTTCCTTCGAAACCTAGCTTGTCGGAACTGACACAATGTTCGCAGACGTTTCGTTCTTGAGCTTCTGAATTAAAATAAAAAGTGTGTATAAGATCAGAAAAAATTTAGCATAGTGGAAATGAGAAATGTCAGTTTCAAAAGTCAATTAGTTAAAAAATCATACGAAGTTTATCAAGCAAGTCTTGAAGACACATAATTTGTGCTCCTCCTCTCCTTACCACCATTTTCATTCGTCGTTTAACCTAGCTATTTTTTTCATAAGTTTATTGTGGGCATCAGGATTTAAAGGCAAACCTATTTTGTTTCTCATCACATAATGTTCTAAAGAATTCAGATATTCAAGTGTTTATTTGGAGGGTTGGACAACATCCTTTTTTCATTAAGTTGGAATCATTATTATTATCTCTTATTTTGTTTATTGTTTGACAATATTTTGGTTGTAACAGCTGAATTAAGAGCCTAGTAAAATCATTCTATTCAAAATTAGATTGAGCAATATCCTTATTTTATTTGCTTTATTTTTGTCAATGTTTCCCATAACAATAAATTTGATGAACAAAAATACATAAATGACTGAGATCAGTAATAGAGCAATAGGCAGCAA
>PGTU02012628.1:0-10819 GCA_002896215.2 Cicer echinospermum | reverse complement strand
AATAATATTAATATTAATAATAATTAAATAAAACAAAACCCTTGCCACCTCATTCCATTTTTCCCAATTCCTCTTTTTCTCTTCCTCTCGGCAGACAGCAACCCCCTCCCCCTCCTTCATTTTTTGTTTTCCTTCCCTCTTTTCTTCCCTTCTCCTTCTTCTCACTCTATTACTCAAACCCTCAATCCTTAAAGGAGGTTTAACATCCCCACAAGCTTAATTTCTCAAACTCCTACAAATTCTTTTGGTTGAGATTTTTGGGTTAGGGTTTGTGTTCTAAGGAAGGAAAAAGGGTACCCATCTCTTGAAAGTGGTTTATTGAGACTCATTGAGGTAAGTGCACAACTCTAATCCTAGTATGAATTCATAGAAAAATGTAGTTTTGAGTAAAAATCTTATTTCGTGTTTAGAGTATATTTAAATGATGCTGATAGTTTTCTAAAGGTAGTTAAACTTTAGAATAAATTTCTCTAAAGTTTTGGAAATATTTTTATACTCAGATTTGTCAACTGAGACCTTGCCGGCTACTCTGAGAGTTGTTGGAGAGCAAACTTAGACGATTCTCCATAACAGTGAGTTGACGACGATCATCGTCATATATTTTTATACTGCTATCATTATTATTTTACTTGTTTTCTATATTAAAGTATTTATTGAAAAATTTGGGAAACACAACCTTTGAATTTTATCTCGATTTCGTCAATTATTTAATTTAACTGTCGTTGTTATATAATATGTTATTATTTTGATTTACGTATGAGTTAAAGTATTTAAATCTTGAATTGTTATGCGATTGAATATGTTTTTTTTTCATGAATTACGATGAAAGGATTTTAAATGCGCGTTTTGAAAAATTGGTATTATAATTATTAAATCGTTAACTGCGTTAGGTGCACCTAGTTACCACGTGTTGATTAGGGAGAGTTAACCGTTAGATGGAGCCGCCCTTACGAGAGAGGTCATCCGTAGGAGGAGAGGGCTATCAACGAGATGTAAACTCCCTAATTGAATACGTGCTGATGTCGCGTTGGCGGAATTGAGGGAGAGGGCATCCGTAGATGGAGCCGCCCTAAGTGAAATGGCCACTCCTAGGAGGAGAGGGCTATTCAATGAGGAATAATAGCCGCCTCTTGGTCTAAAAATTTGTATTGTTATTTTGTTTGATTTTTTATAATGATTTTTAGAGTTCGTTCCATTTGATTTCGTTTGCGTTATTTCACTAATTTTAATATTGTTTTGTGACGATTAAACAGTTATCGGTGCCTTTTGTGTTTCCCTTCTAATGATGGTGTTGTTGCTCTCCTCAGACTAAGTTCTTGTGACTTACCCGCCTATGTGCTTATTTTTTCAGATTCCAGGCCAGTTGAGTAGAATTGTTATTTGATTCAGTCTCACATATTTCTTTTGGTAGGCCCTTTGATTGGAGGACCATTTTGTAAAGTCTGTTGAGTCTAGTGTGTAATTGCAGCTATTGTGGAGTCTAGAATTTTTTTGGAAATTGTACTAAACGATAGATTATGTTATTTGAATTGTGACTTGAATTGAAGAATTTACAGAGATGTTATAATTTGGTGGAATGTTGAATTACAGAGATACTCTGTCGAAATTTCGAGAAAAGTATATATATATATATATTTTTTGAAAATGGTTATGAACGATTTAGTGTTTAATTGTTAAGTTTAGTTGGTAGGCCCTTGCCAGGGGTCTAGGAGTATTAGCTTGCGCGCCGGTCACTGACATTTAATTTCGGGTCGTGACGAAAGTTGGGTATCAGAGCTCGGTCATAGGTCCTAATAGCTGCAAAGATAGGGTGATAATAGATTCTTGTTATAAGATTGTGTACCGGGCACAACTTACTTGAAGGGCTATTAGCACTCTATGAGAGTCTCATCTGTTGTCAGAATCTGTGTTTAAATTCATCATCACCATCTCTCACAATTTCTTGTCGTCTTATTCAATCTTTGATCAATGTTCTTTCAATGGTGAGAATGCCACCGCAAGACTAGGATCCTACTAATAAGAGGAATTGTTGACGAATCACATTTCTCATAGCTCAAGGCGTTCGTCAACCGAGGTTCGTGTTTCAGTTCGTGCTCGAAACAGGCGTAGGAGCTACATGTTGGCGGACGTGGTTTGAATGCTGATGTTGAGGTACCTAGGAGGAGGCGGCGGAAATGCCAGCCATGGAAGGGTTTGCTGCTGGCTGCAGGGATTACAACAGGTTGTGCAACAACCTTGTTGGGGGTTGGTTGTCGGACAACAACAGGAGCGTGATGCAAGGCATTAAGAATTTCAATGGTGCAACAAGAGGGTGGACAGTTGAGCGCTCCAGACAACGTGCTTGCACAGGGGTATATTGAGGTTACTTTACCAGACTTTCATGAAGCTAAACCCCCTACTTTTCTGGGTCTACGTGCATACTGAGGATCACACAATTCATTGCAGTCTCTATGAGCCGGTTTGGAGAGCATTTGGTTGTTCTGAGGTAAGAGCAGTAGAACTGACATCAATTTCAACTAATAGGCCGGGCACGTGATTGGGTTGATATAGTGTCACATGGTAGACAAGTGGGGTCACCTCGTTATGCATGGGAGATAGAGTTTTCTCAGTTTGTTCATCGGGCGCGTTTTCTTCCGGAGAGTGTTAGAGATGGATTAGCTCATGAGTTTGAGCGATTGGAGCAAACAGAGAGTATGACAGTTTCAGAGTATTAGTGCTCGTTTACACAGCTCTCTAGGCATGCTCTGTATCCCTATCACTGAGGAGATGCGTGTTAAGAGGTTTCATTAGAGGATTGGAGGATTATTTATTTAGATCTGTGGTTGGGGTCGAATGTTCTCTAACCTTTTGCTGAGGTTTTGATTTAGCCCTTTTGATTGAGCAACGACAGAAGGAAAAGGGAGGCAATAAACAAGATTCACATAAGAAGCAAAGGATTGAAGGATCTTACAGTAACTATTCAAATCGCGGTGGTGGATCTATGTTTGGGTTATCAGGGGCAACAAGGACTCATGTCTCAAAGGGGTGGTCATAGTGGGCAGTCTTCTGGGACAGTGCAGATTCGTAGATCAGATTCTTGGAGCAGCATCACAACCCACCATCCCTCAGAGACATTCTGGTGTTTCAGCTACACAGTGTTCTACTTGTGGTAGGTTTCACTTCGGGAATTGTTACTAGAGATGGTAATCCTAAGATGTGCTACCAATGTGGCCAAATAGGTCACATCAGGAGGGATTGTCCCGTAGACACGACACATCCATCCTCTAGTTATGCGTCAGCACCAACAGCTTTGGCATCTTCTCAGACTCATCTGCATCTGTGCCGTCAGAGTGGGAAATTCTTATGTCAGAGGTTCAGGAACATTTTCAGCAGCAAGGTAGAGGATTTGGTGGTAGACGGTCAGATACCAGCAGGAAGAGGTCAAGCTCGAGTGTTTGCTTTGACTTGTCAAGATGCACAGACATCCAATGCAGTAGTTACAGGTATACTTTCTATTTGTTCTAAGAGATGCTCATGTTTCTGTTTGATCCTGGAGCTACACATTCTTTTGTATCCTCGTGGTTTGCTACTCAACCTGGTAAATGTTCATCTCTTTTAGAAGAGCCAAATTCATAGCCAAGAATCTAGCTAAGGCTTGATACTCCCTCCTCATTTTCCAAATTCTATTCGAGGAGAATCTCGACTCACCACTCTCCACCACCATGTCCTCCGTTGCACAATCTCTAAGGGAATATGACCCATGTTAGATGTTCCACACCTAGGGACTCAGTAAGCCATCATATGTTCTCGACCTGCAGTTAGAACAGTGGTAGACTTTAGGAGTAATTCATTTGAAGGTAGAAATGATTTCGCAAATGTTGAGAAAAATCAAGTATTGAATATAATTTCAATTCACCTCTGTCGAGATCCTCTAGTGGAGCTGTCAACAATGTTCTGGCTTCTCCATATCATCAATTTATGTCACCAACTATTTTAAACCAAAAGTCAATAAATTCGAGGACGAATTTTTATAAAGGAGGAGATTGTTACGCCTGCGTAAATATTATATATATTATATATAATAATAATAATAATAATAATAATAATATTAATATTAATATTAATAATAATTAAATAAAACAAAACCCTTGCCACCTCATCCCATTTTTCCCAATTCCTCTTTCTCTCTTCCTCTCGGCAGACAGCAACCCTCCCCTCTTCATTTTTTGTTTTCCTTCCTTCTTTTCTTCCTTCTCCTTCTTCTCACTCTATTACTCAAATCCTCAATCCTTAAAGGAGGTTTTAACATCCCCACAAGCTTAATTTCTCAAACTCCTACAAATTTTTTTTGGTTGAGATTTTTGGGTTAGGGTTTGTGTTCTAAGGAAGGAAAAAGGGTACCCATCTTTGAAAGTGGTTTATTGAGACTCATTGAATAAATGCACAACTCTAATCGCTAGTATGAATCATAGAAAAATGTAGTTTTGAGTAAAAATCTTATTTCGTGTTAGAGTATATTTTAAATGATGCTGATAGTTTTCTAGAGGTAGTTAAACTTTAGAATAAATTTCTCTAAAGTTTTGGAAATATTTTTTATACTCAGATTTGTCAACTGAGACTTGCGGCTACTCTGAGAGTTGTTGGAGAGCAAACTTAGACGATTCTCCATAACAGTGATTGACGACGATCATCGTCATTTATTTTTATATAATGCTATTATTATTATTTTACTTGGTTTCTATATTAAAGTATTTATTGAAAAATTTGGGAAACACAACCTTTGAATTTTATCTCAATTTCGTCAATTATTTAATTTAACTATCGTTGTTATATAATATGTTATTATTTTGATTTAGTATGAGTTAAAGTATTTAAAGCTTGAATTGTTATGACGATTGAATATGTTTTTTCAGGGGATTACGATGAAATGATTTTAAATATTGTATTTTGAGAAATCGTTGTTATAATTATTAAATCGTTAACTGCGTTAGGTGCACCTAGTTACCACGTGTTGATTAGGGAGAGTTAACCGTTAGATGAGCCGCCCTTACGAGAGAGGTCATCCGTAGGAGGAGAGGGCTATCAACGAGATGTAAGCTCCCTAATTGATACGTGCTGATGCGTTGCGGAATTGAGGGGAGAGGGCCATCCGTTAGATGGAGCCGCCCCTAAGGGAAAGGCCACCTTAGGAGGAGAGGGCTATCAATGAGATAAAGCCGCCTCTTGGTTCTAAAAATTTGTATTGTTATTTGTTTGATTTTTTATAATGATTTTAAGGTTGTTCATTTTGATTTCGTTTCGTTATTCACTGAATTTTTAATATTTTTTGTCGAGCGATTAAACAGTTATTCGTGCCTTTTTGTGTTTCCCTTCTTAATTGATGGTGGTTGTTGTCTCCTCACTAAGTCTTTGTGACTTACCCCTTTATGTTGCTTATTTTTTCAGATTCGCAAGGCAGTTGAGTAGAAATCTGTTATTTGATTCAAGTCTCCACATATTTCTTTGGTAGGCCTCTCTTTGATTGAGGACCATTTTTGTAACGTCTGTTGAGTCTATGTAATTTGCAGCTATTTTGGAGTCTAGCAATTTTTTTTGGAAATTGTACTAAACGATTAGATTATGTTATTTGAATTGTGAACTGAATTGAGAATTTACAGAGATTTTATAAATTTGGGAATGTTGAAGTTACAGAGGATACTCTGTCGAAATTTCGAGGAAAAGTATATATATATATATTTTTTTGAAATGGTTATGGAACGCATTTAGTGTTTAATTGGTTAAGTTAGTTGGTAGGCTTGCCAGGCTAGGAGTATAGTTTGCGCGCCGGTCACGACATTTAAATTTCGGGTCGTGACATTGTCAGAAAAATAATATTTTTCTTAAAATTTGTAAAAGTGCATCAGAGTTATAGCATATGAACAATTCTTATATATCTTGAAATATTAAGACATCACCTTGTACCCAGCATCAACGCTCCTTAAGGCTAATGTTCCAAACACATATCGCTTCTAACCTGGAAACTATCATTTAATGAATTTATATCAGTTACAGATACCCTTAAAATCTGATAGCAATATCTATCCACAAACTTGCCTCAATAACTTTTTATGGACATGGCC
Organism: Cicer echinospermum; assembly: GCA_002896215.2. Taxonomy (NCBI): domain Eukaryota; kingdom Viridiplantae; phylum Streptophyta; class Magnoliopsida; order Fabales; family Fabaceae; genus Cicer; species Cicer echinospermum. Next base: position 4,721 of record PGTU02012628.1, on the reverse strand, counting down.
TTGATGGAAGCTTTGAGATATTGAAGTTCCCTGAACAATGGTATCAGAGTAGGAGACGATTGCTTGTTGAAGGGTATAGGTTGTGCCTAAATTCTGGCCTTCAAACAAAGTGCAAATGACATTAGGAACGCATCGCATTAAAGAAGCTGTAAACAATGTGTCAAAATCATGGTCAAAGAATGAGGTAAATCTCAAATAAAATGGTTAACTAGTCATTAACTTTGATTCTCAAAAATTCCACAAGACGTAAGATTCACAACTCCAGTCCAATTGGAATCAAAGCATCATTAATTCCAAAGTGAGACAAAAAAGAACAGCATAAATATATCAAGGTTGTGCATACCACATTATTACAGCTTACAATTCTAAGCAGATAGTTATTCATATTGTAGTCCCACAATGAAGCTTACAGAAGGAATATAAATAAAAATGAGAAAGAACAGGCCTGGGAAGAAAATAATTATGTTTAATTAATTTGGCCTAGAAATACCATTGAAAAGCATTATCCTCTCAATCAAGTCTAGAACATTTAGATCTGTTAATGTCTCTCCCAAAACAGTTGAGATCCTCTATATGGGTTACCGCCAACCTTATGAATTACGATGACGAAGCACTTCATTTGAATGAATTAACCTAGATTAATTGAAACTATGGAGCATTGACACAAACGCCACACCGGACACGATATGACACAAATAGTAATAATTTGAGAAAATAGAAATAATTGAATGTAACTATATGTGTTTGGTGTCGTGTCAGTATCTAACACTAGCATGACCGAACACACCTTCAATTTTAAAGAGTCGGTGCTAGATAGAAATGAACATGAAAAGTAACATCTAGTTGTATGACCATATGAAGGGTACGAGCACAGGAGCTTTGTTTGAGGTGGGCAGGGTCAAAGTGAAAGAACAATTTATTTGAGGAAGCCAAACATCATTTTAAGTGCATAAATAAAGGAGAATTTATGGGAACTGAGGAGAGAAAGGCTAATGATTCACAGGGACAGAGAATGGTATATTGCTTTTTACATCTCTCTACGCAGCCAGGCTCAGGAACAACAGGGAATTTTCCTTCTGTAATTGTTTCCTTTTTTCAGTAAATGACCTGCCCGTACTGTTTTCTAACCTTGACCTCTGTCAAAATTAAAGGAGAAAAAAGAAATCTACACACTACACTTACCATATATAGCCACGACAGAAAGGGGTTCAAATTGTGATTACATTCTGATTTAATCACTCAAAGATACTGAAACTCAGAATTTAGACATACCTTTAGCAAGTAATAACTTTCTTTTGACGAATTACAAGTATGACGCAAAAGGAAGTCCTGAAATGAAAGGATTCCTTTATTAAGATTTTACTTGACAGCTGAGAGAGGCTTTACACAAACAAATAAATTGGAACTCGAGAAATGCAAGTTAGCTTATAGGGAGAAAGAGACGCAAAATGGTAAGTTCTAACACTTTAGTATGCCCAGATACCACAAGTGCATTGCATCAATAGCTTGTTGAACCAACTTGCACTCAACTAAACATAATATCCCTCCCTTTTACACTTTCTTCATTAATCATAATAAGTTTTACCTAATAACAATCCTTGGTTACCAGTGGCAAGAGTTTGGTGGGGAATCATGTATCAAAAAAATCAATTTATCAAAAGTACGCAGTTTATCTCATAAAGTTACTAATTGGGCATCAAACTCATAATAAAATGCACACAATATGAAAGTGTTAGACAAGATAATTATATGAAAAAAGAGAATAAAACCTTGAATGGAATTCAATAAAAACATAAGGTGCACAACAGACAATTGTGTGAAAACAACTTCAAACTCAATTTATTCACAACAAAAACAACACCCCAAAAGTAAAATAATCAAAATATAAGCATCATTATAATTATTTAAAAAAAAAGTGTATATCATTGGAAGACATCAAACAATAGGATATAAGATCTACTAGCAAAAATAGAGGTGGAATTTGATATCTTACCATCATGGTCAAACACTACCTGCATGCAAAAAAAACATACTATTTAGCAAGATTAGCTGATTACGAGAAGGGAAATGCAAGCTTTTCTCACTGATAAATTTAAAGGAAATGCAAGCTTTTCACACAGCTGAATGCATAATGGGCAAAACATACCACCACATGGGAAGGAATAAACTCCAGAACATCAATTATCTGCAAGAACGATAAAGAACAGTAATTAATTAAAAGATAAAAAGAGTGCGTAGCAAACAAAATGAAACTTCTATCTGTATTCAATCACAATTAAAATTATTATATGCAACTAGTATTGTTATCGAAAACAATTAAAAAAATTTATGGTTCATTTGATTTGCTGAAAAATGAGGGAAAGGAAAGAAGAACTTTTAATGTACCATGTTTGATATAAAAATTGGCTGAGGGACTGGATAAACTGGGAGACATGGGACTTGACAAAAGCTGCAATTCTTGTCCCTTGCCAAACCATGGGACAACTTTTATTACTGGACACACTATCTAAAATACCCTTTATTTCTACTGAAAACATTTATCTTCTTCAACTCTTATCTCTTGCTCTCTCTCTCTCTCATCTCTCTCTCTCTCATTTCCTTTGTTGTTGTTCGTTCTCTCTACCCTTCCCCTAACTATCTCTACCTCTTTGTCTCTCTCTCCACTCATATTAATATTATCGTCATATAACGTTTATATATATAATAAGGATATTGTAGTAAATTTCATATATATTTGGTTGCAACGGTCCATTCATTGTTCATCATATTTTCTAGGTACAAAAGTCTGTCATTACTGTACTGTACTATCATGTCATTTTACTATCTTGCATATCAAGGCCTTAGGATCAATTTGAATGATTTCCAAGAACACTGCATTTTTTCTTCTCCTTCTTGATTGAGAAAAAAAAAGGCTGCAAAGTTCTTCAATGTAAATTAAAATTTATAGGTTCATTAACTCCGGTGTTCAAACAAAACAATATGCTAGAAACATCAAACTTGTAGTTCTTCTAAGACAGTGTTACAAATTAGACAAATGGTCAACATTATAAGGCTTGGTCTAAAGCCTTACAAATTTTTCTGCCACAACAACATTTAATTAGATAAGACGGTCACATTATAAGGGTGGGTTAAAGCTTACCAAATTTGATCCAAGAATAGTTGTAAAAATATCTTGAACCAAGTTTATTATAATTACCGTCTCAGATTCATCTTTATTTTTTTTTTACCAAATATTGGGTGTTAAAATATATTTTTACCATGAAATGTCTATATTTTACCACAAATTCGAAAGTCTCATAGGGGACACCCTTTCATCTATAGTTCTAGTTACTGATCGAATCAATTAGCATCATCATAGAACACAACGCACAACATTAGAGAAATAAGGCCACCCAGCTGCAAATAAAATGATGGCAGGAGCAATAAAAGTTTGCGAATTCTACAAGTCAAAATGAGAAAATAAAAAATCTACATATACATATTCATATATCATATACATATACATATAACTTACAAATGATAGTGCCGTAAATATCGTTAAAACCCAATCTCCATTTCCATCAGCATGCGTTAGATGACCATGGTGCAATTTTGCTATCAAACCAAACATGGATTAACAACAATTTGTTAGATTTCTCAAACAAAACCCAAATAAGAAAAATCAGAAGAAAACAAAAAGAGGGAGGCAAAATCGCTTCTAATTTTATCAATAACAAAATACTACATAAAACCCAAAAAATTATCAAACAAGTACTAACTATGAATAAAATCTCTTGCCCAAAAACAATTGCAAATGCACATCTCCAAACATAAAAACAATTCACCTAAACGTTACAGAAGGTATAAACAGCAACAAAAGAAAACAGCACACACCAACAGAAACACCAATCCATACCTAAAAGCTTGTAGTATGCCCTATGAATTACCGCGGTGCATCAATAAGCATGATCTGCATTGAAAGAATCGAATTCGCGCGCTTCGCATTACTAAAAGAACAAGCTGCACAGCTTCAGCAGCTCCGTAACTAATTTCTGAAACCAACGTTGCAGTGTTCGGAGAAGTTCAGAAACAACTCCATCTCCATGCGAACTAACGTTCAGTAATAGCCCTAACGGAGAAAAACAAATACGAGAAAAAAGCAGGGTGTCTAACAGTAAATTATAAACGTTAATAATTACTTGTGAGTGCGTCAACCTTCGAGTGTGACGTGAGAAGAAGAAACTTCGGTGTTAGAAAAACGACGAGTAGTTCCGGCGGTGGCGGTTCCTGAACGCGACGGAGAGGGAATGGAACTCTTCTCCACAAGAAATGCGTAGTGAAGAAAGAAATAGTTGTACTTATAGCAGCATGCCATTCTATATATGTTCTTTTTTTGTTATAGTAGCAACAGTTATAATTATAACAGCTTGAATTGAAGTTGAAGCACACTACGGAGAAGAAAGCGCGCGTGTGAACGAAAAGAATCTATCGTGTAAGTTTTACCTTCAGTGTCGAAACTGAGGAGAAGCCTTTATGCGATTGTATATCATATTGGGTTGGGCTGGTCCATAAGGCCCAATTTAATTTTAACAGTCAGGCCAAATCTTTAACCAAAAATAACCCATAATAAAGGCAGGTATTGTGTAGCCTTTCCTTACTCTTTTCTTTCTTCAATTCAACTTCAACCTCAGTTATTGGTATTTGGCGCCTGTTCTGAAGTAGTGATATTCGGCGGTGAAGAA
>PGTU02012627.1:0-16282 GCA_002896215.2 Cicer echinospermum | reverse complement strand
AGTTTGTTGAGTGATGCAGAGAAACCATTATATAATGGTTGTACTAAATTCACAAGACTGTCGGCGATATTAAAGTTGTACAACTTAAAAGCAAATAATGGATGGTCTGATAAAAGCTTCACATAATTATTAACACTCTTAAAAGATATGTTGTCAGATGATACATGACTTCCGAGTCGAACCTACGAGCCTAAACGGATTTGTGCTCCTATTGGCATGAGTATAAAAGGATTCATACGTGTCCCTAACGATTGCATTTTATTTCGAAATCAATATTAATTACTGAAGGCGTTTCCAAAATGCAATGTCTCTCGATATAAGAAGAAAGAATCTACTCCAGCAAAAGTCGTGTGGTATTTTCCTATAATACCAAGATTCAGGCGCATGTATCACAGTGAAGAAGATGCAAAACACTTGACATGGTATGCAGATGAAAGAATTAGAGATGAAAAGTTTCGACACCCTGCAGATTCCCCACAATGGGCAAAAATTGATCACGAGTATCCTGAATTCGGGATAGAGTCAAGAAATATAAGACTTGCACTTTCTACTGATGAAATGAATCCACATGGTCTTCAAAGCATCTCACAAAGCACGTGGCATGTGATTTTGTTGATTTATAACCTACATCCATGGTTATGTATGAAGCGTAAGTTTATGATGTTGTCTCTGTTAACTTCTGGACCCAAACAACCAGGAAATGATATCGACATATACTTGACTCCTTTAATTGAAGATTCTTAAACGAACACTCTCCCTTGAAAATTCTATTTTTTTCAGACTTTAATCTGTTGAGTGAAAATAAATTCGTTATGTTAGTTTGAAAAATAAGAGGACTGGAAGTTCACACTACACATTAATCTAGAGTTGAACTTTTATCACTAGTTTATGATGTAATATGTATGTGGTAAGCTAATAAACTGACTTATGTTATTGATACAGTATGTTAACAAACTTGATTATGTGATATATATTGCAATAGAGAGCAGTTGGATGCCAATTGTAGTCAGACCAAAACCTACTTTACAAAATATGGCCACAATTATCTTTGTAGCTCATGTTAATAGAGTGACTCGTAAATATTATTTTTAGATAATAATCTAGTGTTAAATTATTTTATATATGTTGATAAGTTATAATTACTTTCTTTATAATGTGTTTTCTATGATGTGATAATCTGTAAATATTTGTACTAAATGAATGATGTAAATAATAAATATATGTTTATAACATATATATATATATATATATATATAAATATATATTTATAATATATTATATATGTGTGTGTGTGTGTGTGTGTGTGTAAAACTACATGTTTTTGATGAGAACAAAGATTCAACAATTATGGTCAATGCAACTAAGATAAAAAGAAGATCAAATATCTTATTAATAAGCTTCAAATCCAAACATTAAATGTTTAAAATGTAAAGATTATGATACAACAATATTTTCAATTACATGAGAACAAGTCATTTTACATATGCATTTAAAGTATTTCAAAAGTCAACAAACAACATTAACAAAGTCTTAAAATCATATTTTGACAAAATACATAAGTGTATTCGAATACACATCTTGTATTCAAATACAAGCAAGTAGCAGCAAAAGGTCTCACAGTTGTATTCGACTACGACTATGTGTGTCGACTACACATCAAGTCAGTGGCCAAAATCCTCATATATATTCGACTACAACCTTCTGTAGTCGAATACAAAGTAGTCAGTGGCAATTTTTCACTAATCTGTATTCGACTACACACATGTGTAATTTCGAATACCAAGGTGTAATTTTTGAATATTTTTGAACGTTACAAATAGGTGTGTTCGAATACACACATCCTGTATTCGAATACAATGGAATCAATACAATTTTCAGATCTGGAAATGGCTCCATATCATTGTATTCTTTCATCAAACGCTCTTGGATTCAATGGCCACGGAATCTGAAGAGATGTTTATGGAGTATAAATACCCCATAACTTCATATCAACAATCACACAATCCTTGAATCAATACCATGAACAACTTTGAACAAATTCTGATTTTTTACAAGTACTGTGCATTTTTATTTTCATATCATTCAGAAAGTTCTCAAGTACTTGAATTGTTATTGGATTGTTTATCAATATACCTTTTCTTATCCTTATCAAATCATATTGTATCACTTGTAAAAGAAAGGAATACTTCCTTAAAAACAGCTTAATCTAAGATAGTGGTAATGCTATCTTAGAAGTGTTGTTAGAAGTTTGTAGCAAGAATCCCAGGGTGGGGTTGTACATTTTCTGACAATTAGTGGATCAATCTCTTGTGGTGTGTAAGAGGACTGGACGTACCCTTAGTTATAAGGGGAACCAGGATAAATCTATTGTGTTCATCTATTACTGCATCCTTGACTATAAGTAGACATTATATTAACTCAGAAAATTCAACTACCATATCACTAAAAACAAGAAAATTACTAACTAACCAATCACCCCCCTCTAGGTGTACTTTTGTACTTACAATTGGCATTAGAGCAGGTTCCGGTAATTGCTCCTTGATCCTTATAAATGGCTTCCGCACAACCAGTTTTTTAGAGATGTGGTAGTAGCAATAAATCCACCATGTTTCGTGGTGAACACTATGATTTCTGGAAGATACACATGCAGGCATATCTTGAGGCACAAGGTGATGATATATGGGAAGCGGTAGAAAACGGTCCCTATGTTCCAACAACAGTTATCAATAATAAGAAGAAGTTAAGATAAAAGGCTCATGGACAGATGATGACAAAGGAAAGTATTGTTTGATAAAAAGGCCAAAACATGTTACAATCGGCACTTGGAATGGACGAATTTTTCCGCATATCTCATTGCAAAATAGCTAAAGAAATCTGGGATATACTTGAAATACACATGAAGGAACAATTGAGGTTAAAGCGTTCCAACTCAACTCATTGTCTCAAGAGTATGAATTGTTCCGAATTCAGCCCAAGAATCTATTCTGGACTTGCAGAAAAGATTTTCTCATCTGACCAACCACTTGACAGCACTTGGAAAAACCTTCACTAATGATGAATTGAACCTTAAAGTTCTGAGATCATTAACAAGGGCATGGCAACCTAAAGTAACGAAAATTTCTGAAGAGAAAACCTATCAAAGATGTCCCTTTCTGCACTTTTTGGAAAACTCCAAGAACACGAAATCGAACTTGGAAGGTTAGAAAAAATGAAAGTCAAGAAAAGAGACCAAAAACATTGCTCTAAAAATAGCTTATCTAGATAGTGGGTGTGCTATCTAGAAGTGTTGTTTAGAAGTTTGTAGCAAGAATCTCAGGGTGTGTTTACATTTTCTGACAATAGTGGATCAATCTCTTGTGGTGTGCCAAGAGGACTGGATGTACCCTTGGTTATATCAGGGAACAGGATAAATCTATTGTGTTCATCTATTGTACTGCACCTTACTATAATAAGATCATTAAAATTAACTCAGAAAAATTCAACTACCATATCATTATAAAACAAGAAAAGTACTAACACCTAATTTCAAACTAGCATTTGTAGAGTGTCTCTCGTAATTTATTTTGACGTTTATCCATAAATTATCGAGTAGGATCAATTGAAGGACCAAAAAGTCAAAAGAACAAATATTGTTTGCTTGTGAATTTACATTCGTGTGTGAAAGCGTTGAAATAATGTAAGGTTAGAGAGCGTTGAATTCCTAAGTATAATTATAATTATGAAATGAACAGGAAAACGGTGTTTCCCAACGATTCATACGAGACTCACTATTATAGGGATAAATTAATTAACATGCAAATATAAAAATTGTGAAATAAAAATGTGAAATAGAAATATTTTAAGGTGTTGATTGATTTAATTTCTTTAAATGTGTGGCATTGGATATTATTGTGATATTGGGTGTCGAATCAATTTTATGTATATGTTTGATTAGATAAGTTTAATGTAATGTGATGATAAAGATGGATGCATTATGATAATTTTATGTGATTATGATGATTTATGATTAATAATTGTGGTGTTATAAATTTATGATAAGTTATATGATGAGTATTGATTGATGATACTGATTGATATAAATTTATGATGAGTTTATGTGATGATGGTGATGATGAAGATGATGATGATATATGATTAATGATAGTGATGTTATAAATTTGTGATGAAATATTGAAGTAACCCCAGAGTTGATGAACGATGGTGATTCCATTTTGTATTTGAGATGACAGTCTTAATGGAAGTATCATAGGCCAATGAGGGGAGAAATAAATATTGAAATTTTTTGAAGTGGAGATTAATTTTTCATCATATAGGTAGGGCCTGACAAGTGTAGTGATTCTTGGGAAGTACAACTAAATGAGCTTGATCGTGGCGGTCTGCTGTTGAGCCTTAAGCAAGATGTTATGCCATAGAGGTATTCGGGTGGGAATTCCTAGGTGACTTGAAGGTAGCACTCCAAATGTTGGAAGCTATCATGCAACACACATTTACCTCGATTGTCGTGTATATGTGTCTCATATTGGGTTGAGGGGATTCTTGAGGACAAATCTAATTTGAATTGTCTGTCCACCAAGAAGGTGGCATAGTATCAAGCCACCTAACCAAGTACTTTAGAGTTATAATAGTACAACATTGTGAAGTAGAGTCTATGCTCATACATAGCATTGCATTTTCTTGTGATTGTTTAGTTGTGATTAATATGTGTTTGTGCGATAATAATTTCAGTTAATAACGCTTGAGTGTCCTTTCGTAGTACCAAGTTGATGTCGTTAATATTCTAACCGTTATAGGTAATGTTGCACATATCTTATTCAGATTGTTCTATCAAGACAACTTGCGTGAATTTCAAACAAGATTTTGTTGTACTTTTTCCCCGCTTTATAATTTCTTCAGAAAATATCTTGTTGAGCAAGTCAAGATGATCACAGAAAGTAAAACATCTAAGGATTATGGGTCATTGTTCTTCAAACTTTAATTGATGAACATTTTTTCTTAAACTAATTGCTCCATCTGAATTAAAGCAGGGATAAATTTAAGAACTTAAACATATTCAAAGTGAAACTGAATCACAAACAAAAAGAGGAGCCCTTATCAAAGTTTAATATAAAAAATCTCATATCGTTAAATTTATTGTCTTTATTTTAACGGTGCTTGTACGAATGTTATATTATTTTTAATTGAGTTTGTATTATATTTTCACAATCAGATACTTTGTCCTATATCTATTGAAAGATGGGATGAAATATCAAAAAAGAATAGTAAAGTTGGAACTGCATCCATGTTATTATCTAAACTTCGTAGAGCGCTTGTTTTATTGTATTTCTTATCATTGAAGATTGATATATTTTTTAGATCTTGCAAGGATCATTTGTGTATGATTAAGAAGCTGGTATCAAATGGACATGGACAATCCTAGGAGAAAGATGGAAGGTCATAAATATAAGTTATTTATGTGAACACTTCTACCTAACAAAAGTAAGGAAGACCTACATGATATTGACCTTCCTATGCTGAAAAGGACTGGATTGCTTTCGTTAACTACTATAAAAAAACCACAAAATGAAGGTATAAATATTTGTTGCATTATTTTTACATATTGAGCAAAATATATAGACACTTTATATTAAATGCATATAATGACTAACATTTGAAAATTGTAGAAACTAAGTGACCAAAATACGAAAAATTGAAAGATGCTTAAAGTCTCACATGATAGGGTAGTATGAGCAATGAAAGAAGGGGGTTGTCATATGGTATGTTTAATCCATTAACTTTATTTTTATTTTTGTAATATATTAAAGTATTTGTATATGAAAATTGATATTGATTATATTTTATTAATATGTTAAGAGCTACAATGAAAAAGACGTGTATGCCATGTTTGAGGATATGTTGTCAACTTTGCATAAAAAGAAAGGAAACTATGTGAATGAGGAAGGAAAAGACATCGCAATAAGTAAAAAAGATAGCATTGTTATTGTCTATAAAATATTTGCTACCTGTTAGTATGGTGAAATTTATCTGACTTTTATTTTTCTAATAGGAAAAGATATAAGAGAACTTGTCTCAAGATGAAGAACGTGTTGCCACTGAAAGTGTTCCATCAAAGATTAATGTCTATCCAGATGATGTTATTGGAAAAGTGTATCGAGCTAAGCATTCAGGTCGAGTGCGTGGTTTAGGTGTTGGTGTTTGTTCTATGGGTGTTTTCAAAATGCACGAATATTTCACTCAATTTGCAAATGTTGATAGCTCTAGCCAAAAAAATGTTGGAGACTTACAAAACAAAATGAACACTTTAAAAGAAAAGCTAAATGGATATTAAGAAACTAAGGAATAACTTTCACAAACACCGAATCAATTGAAAGTTATCCTTAATTTTATGCAAAGTAAATTTGGTTACCTGCTTTTAACTAAGGTGTCCCTCCACCTTAATAATATAATTTCTTATAATTTATACAAATATGTGTCGTTAAGAATTTTTGAACTTAGATCGACACTTTAAGTAATAACAAATATCATGTTCTATTTTTTTTCCATAGTGATTAATATTATAAAAATGATATTCATTCATTAATGTTAATTAGTAAACATATGCTTACATTATGATTCTACTTGGCAAGTTCTAATGCTCATAAATTAACAAGTAACATTAAAAATCTTTGCATAAGTAATTTGTTTCACTACACCAAAATGACATTTAACAGCGCCCATTTTAACACAGCGCTTGCTAAACACAAGCGCTGTTGTAATTATATTTTAAAAATAACGGAACCTTTTACAGCTCTTTGATGACAAGCGCTGTAAAACAAGCGCTGTAGTAGGTCATATAACGTTTGCGAATAACGTTATAAGGCTTTTACAGCGCTTGTCAAAAAAGCGCTGTAAAGGAAGCGCTTTCGCGTATCAGTTACAGCGCTTTTTTTTCACAAGCTGCTGTAAACACATGCGCTCCCAAATATTTGAACTACCTAATACAACGCTTTTTTCACAAGCGCTGTAAAATACATGCGCTTTCATTGAATTTAACTACCTATTACAACGCTTTTTTTCACAAGTGCTGTAAACTGCATCTTTCAAATAATTATATACGTTGGAAACCTCATATCCTCTACATCTTTCAAATAATTATATACGTTGGGAACCCCTAATATCCTCTTACGTACTGTGCGGCCATCTACGTTGACTCAGGTATTTTTTACACATGATATGTTATGTTTTGTTATATATATATTAAATCTACTAAAAATTATTATATATTATATATATATATAATATATATATTAAATCTCTTTTACACATGATCTGTTATGTTTTGAAATTGTCAAAAATTGTCAAAAACTCATACCACATGATCTGTTCTGTTTTGAAATTGTTAGTTGATATTGGTTTCTTTTTGAAACTTGTTGATATGTTTTGAAAGCTTATTATTTTTGTTACTGCATTTATATAGGTGGTATAATATGGATAGGAAATGGATTTCAGCCAATCGATTGACAAAAGAGTATGAAATTGGAGTGAAGGAGTTTGTTGAGTTTGCAGTGAAGAATGCAAAAGATCCAAATAGAGTAGTTTGTCCTTGTTTAAAATATAGTTTTGGAAAACGTGTTAGAGAAGATGAATTAGAAGGACATCTAGTATGTAATGGAATTGATCAAAGCTACACATGTTGGATAAGACATGGTGAGAAAAAAAAAAAGGAAACATTAATTTTGAGAATAGTTCGACATATGCTTCAACTGACTTCGATACAGATACATATGAGCCGGACCGAGTTGATGAGATTGCAAAAGCAGTTGAAGAAGATCTTCGAGATTTTCCTAAAATGTTTGAAAGTTTGTTGAGTGATGCAAAGAAAGAATTATATAATGGTTGTACTAAATTCACAAGACTGTCAGCGATATTAAAGTTGTACAACTTAAAAGCGAGTAATGGATGGTCCGATAAAAGCTTTACAGTATTATTAACACTCATAAAAGATATGTTGCCAGATGATAATGAACTTCCCAGTCGAACCTACGAGGCTAAACGGATTTTGTGTTCTATTGGAATGAGTTACGAAAGGATTCATGCGTGTCCTAACGATTGCATTTTATTTCGAAACGAATATGAACTACTTAAGGCGTGTCCGAAATGCAATGTCTCTCGATATAAGAAGAAAGAATCTTCTCCAGCAAAAGTCGTGTGGTATTTTTCCTATAATACCAAGATTTAGGCGCATGTATCGCAGTGAAGAAGATTCAAAACACTTGACATGACATGCAGATGAAGAATTAGAGGTGGAATGTTTCGACACCCTGCAGATTCCCACAATGGGCAAAAATTGATCACGAGTATCCTGAATTCGGGATAGAGTCAAGAAATCTAAGACTTGCACTTTCTACTGATGGAATGAATCCACATGGTCTTCAAAGCATGTCACATAGCACGTGGCCTGTGATTTTGGTAATATATAACCTACCTCCATGGTTATGTATGAAGCGTAAGTTTATGATGTTGTCTCTGTTAATTTCTGGACCCAAACAACCGGGGAATGATATCGACGTATACTTGACTCCTTTAATTGAAGATTTAAAAATTATGTGGGAGACAGGTGTGGAAGTTTATGATGGGTATAGGAAAGAGTGTTTCAATTTGAGGGCTATGTTGTTCGGCACAATTAATGATTTTCCAGCATATGGTAATTTATCAGGATATAGCATTAAAGTCAGTGTGCATGTCCTATATGTGAAGAGAGTACAAATTGGATGCGGTTGAAACATTGTAAGAAGAATGTGTTTCTTGGACATCGTAGATTTTTACCTTATAGTCATCAGTATCGTGGGTGGAGAAATGCATTCAATGGAAAATCAGAGGAAGGTAAAGCTCCTTTAGCACCGACTGGATATCAAATACTTGAAAAGTACAAGGTTTGACCAATAAATTTTGGCAAACCTTTTGCGGGAGAGCTGGTGAAAAACTGGGTGGAAGAAAAAGTCAATTTTCTTTGAATTGCCATATTGGAAGTCATTGTATGTAAGACATTTCCTCGATGTGATGCATATTGAAAAAAATGTATTTGATAGTGTTATTGGTACGTTACTCAATGTTCCAGGAAAGTCTAAAGATGGCGTCAACGCAAGATTGGACTTGGTCGATATGGGAATAAGAAATGAACTGGCTCCAGTAAAGAAAGGAAATCGCACATATCTACCTCCAGCCGCTCATACTCTATCTAGAAAGGAAAAAATTGTTTTATGTAAATTTCTACACGAAGTTAAAGTTCCAGAAGGATACTCTTCGAACATTAAAAATTTGTTTGTATGAAAGACCTCAAGTTAAAAGGTTTTGAAGACCCATGATTGTCATATTATAATGGAGCATTTGCTACCAATAGGTATACGTTCATTTTACCTGAAAAAGTTCGACTAGCCTTAACTAGATTATGTTTCTTCTTCAGGGAATTTGTAGTAAAGTGATCGACCCTCAGAAAATTACCGACATTGCAGAGGGAAATTGTTGTTACTTTGTGTGAGCTTGAAATGTATTTCCCACCATCGTTTTTTGATATAATGGTTCACCTTACTGTTCATCTGGTTAAGGAGACACAACTTTGTGGGCCAGCTTATATGAGATGGATGTATCCGATAGAACGATATATGAAAATATTAAAAGGGTACGTAAAAAGTAGAAGTCGACCAGAAGGTTGTATTGCTGAACGATACATTGTTGAAGAGGCTGCTGAATTTTGTACTGAATATCTGTCCAATGTTGAATCCATAGGGCTTCCATGTCTCGTCATTCGGGAAGACTATCAGGAGAAGGGATAACTGGAAGGAGACTACTGACTATATCAATGACAGAATGGGAGCAGGCACAATTGTATGTTCTGCACAATGATGATGAGGTTCAACCGTATGTTACAATACACATTGATCAGTTATCTCGTTTGAACATGAATAGGAATCAAAATTGGATAACTCGAGAGCACAATCGAAGTTTTGTAACATGGTTAAAAAATCACATAATGTCAAAATTTGATATAGACCCCGGATCAATTTCAAATAGATTGAGGTGGCTAGCAAATGGTCTGAACTTACATGTCTTTTCTTACACTGGTTATGTTATTAATGGCTACACATTTTATACCAAAGAACAAGATGATCAGACCACTATGCAAAATAGTGGAGTCACTCTCGTAGCTGAAGCGATGCATGTCTCAAGTGCAAAAGACAAAAACCCAATATATGCAAATCTATCATATTTTGGGGTTATCGAGCGCATATGGGAGTTAGACTACAAAATGTTTCGTGTTCCCATATTTGGTTGCAAGTGGGTCGATAATAATAATGGCGTTCGGATTGATGAGTCAGGAATCTTGCTTGTCGATTTTAATAGGGTGGGATACAAAGACGAGCCTTTTATTTTAGCGTCGCAAGCTCAACAAGTGTTTTATGTCACTGATCCTTCTAATGATAAATGGTCTGTTGTCCTATCGACCAATAAAATAAGTGATGATAACAATAATGATGAAGATGTTGGTAATGATCATTTATTTGCAACATCACAACAACCACATAAAATTGATTCAACTGATGATGGTTTATATCTTAGAGATGATCATGATGAGGGAATTTGGATTAATCCATCGTTTCGTATTGTAAATGGACAAACAAATGTGAATGTCACTAGGAAAAGAAGAAGGGCATCTTAATGTATATGTTTAATTGTTTTATATAAGCTATGCATGTAATCTGAACTGTGTTATTGTAAATATGCATGTAATCTGAATTGAGTGTTTTATACTAAGTTCTGATTAATTTATTTTCTGCTTATATTTAGCTTGATTTGAGTGTTTTATACCAAGTTCATGTAACAATGAGTGTTTTATATTTAGTTTGATTTACATGAACTGAACTGAATATAAATTAGTAATTTACATGAACTGAATAGAGAGATTCTCTTTTGCTCAGTGCATATATATATAGATTCTTCAGAAGTTCTCATTTCTAATAATTCATCATCTCCTAAAGTATTGTGATAAAGACAATGATAACAATATTTTTAATCCAATAAACAATGATAACAATGTTTTTAATGTCATCCCAACCCAAATAAACCAAACACAAAAATAAAATAAAGAGACATTTAACAGCGCTTATTTTAAAAAGCGCTGTAAAAGATCCTTTTAAAAATAAAATAATGAGTGTTTTATACCTTTTACAGCGCTTTTCACACAAAGCGCTGTAAACGACTCTTTTGAAAATAAATAAAAAAGACATTTTACAGCGCTTATTTGACAAAGCGCTGTAAAAAAGCTTTAAAAATAATATTCATCAGACACCTAATTTCTTCAAACACCTTGTACGCATCATGGGAATCCAAAAAATATCAGACACAAACCCATTTCTTCAAACACCTTGTATGCATCATGGGAATCCCCAAAAACACATTGTTAACAAAAACATCAGACACAAACCATTTTTCGCAACATGGCAATGATCCTGAATACCAAGTTTCGATTTAAGAAGGAAAGAGAATGTAAAGAGATAAAAGGGTGCTGAGGTGGAGATTGAATTGTGAAAGAGTAAGCTTTGATGTTTGTGAAGAAGATGCATAAAAGGAGAAGAGATTTTGGTGGTGACTAGTTATGTGGTTTTTGCATGCATGTTGAGCTTGTTTAAAAAATAACATAACATAACAAACACAAAAATAATAAGGCCTTTTACAGCGCTCATGTGTAAAAGCGCTGTAAAAGAGCCTTTTAAAATTAACATAAAGAGACATTTTAGAGCGCGTTATGTGTAAAAGTGTTGTAAAAGGCTTTAAAAACATTCATATAACATAATAACACACGGAGGTCTTTTATAGCGCTTATTGGGAAAAGCGCTGTAAAGAGAGCCTTTAAATTAACATAAAGAGACATTTTAGAGCGCTTACGTGTAAAAGCGCTGTAAAAGGCATTCATATAACATAATAAACACACGGAGGTCTTTTAACAGCGCTTTTTGGGAAAAAGCGCTGTAAAATGTTTGTTGTAAAGCGCTTTAAATGGTCACATTTTACAGCGCTTTCGTGAGAAAGCGCTGTAAATGTACAACAACGCTGTAAAATGCACACCCATAATATGAAATTATGGGTGGGCATTTTACACGCTTTTTTGAGAAAAGCGCTGTAAAATGCAGACCCATAATATGAAATTATGGTGGGATTTTACACGCGTTTCTTGAGAAAGCGCTGTATAATGCACACCACTATATGAAATTATGGGTTGGGCATTTTACAGCGCTTTTTGAGAAAGCGCTGTAAATGCAGACCCATAATATGAAAATTATGGGTGTGCATTTTCACAGCGCATGTGTTTAAAAAAGCGCTCTAAAAGCAGACCCATAACTCATATAATGGGTGCATATGACAGCGCTTTTTTTGAAGAGCGCTGTAAAATGTGGCATAACAAGCCGCGCGTTATATTTATATATTTTATAGCGCTTTTTAAAAGCGCTTGTTGTATCATTTATAGCGCTCGATTCCACAACGCTTATTTTTTTGAAAAAGCGCTGTAAATGGCTTAAAAAAAGCGCTGTGGTAAAATGCGTTTTTTCGCGTAGTGTTTGGCACCATGTTGAAAAAGCCCTTTTCATTCATCTCTCTGATTTGCATGAAACCTTACTCATGAATAAACATAACCCTTATGACCACCATCGCTAGTTGTTGTTGTGTTTCCCTACCTAATTACCCACCATTGTGTCCTTCTATTTTCATCTCATATTCTGATTCTAATTTCAAAGAAATTCGGAAAATCATACATTCTACTACTTACTCCTAACCTAAATTTTGTGGTGTTTCTTGTTTCTTAACAATGTCTAAATCCTACTCTCTAAAGTTGTTTGGTGTTGAGAATAATGTAGAGAAGAATAAAAACATGATGCTCATCAGTTAGTCTAATAAAGTGTTGATATTTTTAATAGAAAATTATTTTTTGATGTGTTTAAGTTATGTAATTTGATTTATGTCCATTTGATGTGTTAAACAAGATGATAATTTGGAAATGAAATTTACAGGAATTAATTAATGTCCTTTAAGCAGTGAATTGATAATTTGAGTTTCCTTAACTATGTATGTTTGAAAAAAAAATATTGTATAACCGTTATGTTTAAACTGTTTATGTAGTTAATGTTTTGGGTGTCTAAAAGAAATCAAGACTATTTTGACGCATAATTAACAGGAAAAAAACTCTTCAATATTGGGTTTTATTGGGTTTACATTATGTCCAAACATTTTAAAGAAAAAAAAGTGGAAACAAAGAGGCCATGACCATTTTTCTTTAAATAGTTTAAAAAACAAAATATTATCTTTAAAAATGAGTTGTTGTTTGCGATTTGAGTTGTAGAAATTTTATTAATTTTTAAGGAGTTTTGAAAAAGTCCTCTTCGATGTTTTTTTAAGGTAATGTGAATGTGGATTGAATGGAAGTTTTAAATCGGGTAAGTTTGTTTGCCTTCCATTAATTTTGATTGATATATGTCTTTAAAAATATTAGTGGTTATATAATTTTGAAACGTGTAATGCGGTTTGAAATAGTAATGATATATTTTTTTTGGGTGATTTTCAAATATCATTTTTGGTTTTAACGGTTTTAATCAAAGTAGTTAGAAAGTGCTGATCTTGAATTAAAGTTGAATTTAGAGTTTGAAAATTTATGATTTGGTGTTGTTAGAAAAAATTCATATATTTATCGATAGTTTTGATCTTCATAGTGAATTCCAAAAATGGTGTTTGTTTTTAAGGGTTGAGTTTTTGAAAATAAAATTAGGGGCTTGTCTAAAAAAGTTTTAGTTTTTTAGTTTTTGAAATCTTATTTTTATTAAATTAATTTTAAAAAACTGTTTTCAACAATAAAACAAAATATATATTTATAATTCATTTTTTAAAAATTGGTTTAGATATTGTTTTATACAATTATATTTTTAAAATTTTATCAGAAAGTGAGAACCAAAATCATTCTCTTTTAATATCTTTATATCATTGTCTAAATAAATTTGAAATATTTTAAAATATAATTATTATATATTAAATAAAAATGTAAATTGGTTTGTTCAAAAATAAAAAAAAATAAAAAATTCAAATTATGTTATTAGAATTAACGAGCTAAATCGAGATGTTTGTGAATTTGAATTTGAGTTGATTACAACTTAAAAAAAAGATAATCATATTGAACTCAAAAAATTTTTATTAAGTTTAAGTTAAGACAAACTCAACGGAGTTCGATTTTATTTTCAAACTTAATTTATGAACTACAAAAAAAGATAATAAAATATTTTTATCCAACACAATAAATTATAGATGATATTATTTATGTTTGTGATGTTGATTTATCAACTCTATAAACATTATTCTATTTTTATTGTATTTATAACAACAACAACAAAATTATCAAAAGAAATTACAATAACGTTTTTTTACCAATATTATAACTATTGGAAAAAAAATATGTATTTGAAATTTATTACTTTTAGCTTTTAAATATTAAAACAAAGAGAACGGTCTTTATTTACTCTACAAATGTATAAGTGTATTAAAAAATTATTACAAGTTGTGATCCAAAGCATTCCCGTTTACATCTTCGTCGTATAACAAGATGATAGTACAAGTTTTTTATATTTCAAAATTGTAAATATTACAAATTGTCATTATAAAAATTTAGCAATTTTTAGTGTTTTAAATTTTTAGTCAGCAAAATCCAAATTTTAAAATTAAAAAGTAAAGAACTTGTTGATTGGGTTTTTAAAAATTGTATTTTACTGTTTTAAAACAAAAAAACCAAAAATCCGCTTGGCAATACTTTTATATCCAAGTGTTTTAATTTTTTTTATTTCCTGTTTTTAAAAGAGAAAAAATATTGCTTCTCTATTTTTGATTTTTAAAATACACGTTATAGAATTGACACATTTCGTTAATGGTATTAATATAAATATATGAAAAAAGTTACTCTAATTTTATAATATATTGTTTTTTTGTTAAAGTCTTGGTGGTCATTTCCTTAGTACGAGCGCGCTGTGTCAGTACTAGAATTCATGCGTTTTACCTGCGGATTTTCCTGCGGATTTAAGCAAAATTTCCGCAGGAAAGCACGTTACCTGCGGGATTTCCCGGCGGAACCTTATCCCCACGTAAAACCTTCGTGGATAATTGTTACCTGAGATTTCACTATCCGCAGGTAATTTACTGCGGATAAAGCCGCAGGAAAAGTGAATAAAATCCGCAGCAACGTTTAGAACTTTAGACTGTTTTTACCGAAACTTTTCATGCAGAATATATTTTGCAGCACAGTTCCTACAAATATATTTCGTATGAAAATCACGCAGGGTATATCCATTGCACCAACCATATGTTTCGCCATTACAAATCCGCAGGTAAGTTTTTCGTATAAAAATACATGTTGCCAAAAAAGAATCCGCATGCTTAAATTTCCACATTAAACAAATTTGTCTGATTTTTTATTTATATAAAAATTTTAATTAAAAATATATGAAAATATTATTGTAAATACATTTTTAAAATATTTAATATTAATCCAAAACAAAATTTATATCATGTTTTCAAATCAAAACTAAATATTTATTAAAGCATGATCCAACTATTGTGATAATTCTAAACAAAATTTATATCATATGCATAAATCATATTGTCATAATTCTAAACAAAATTTATATCATGTTCACAAATCATAACTAAGTATTAATTAAAACATGATCCAAAAAAAAAAAAACTAAGTACAATCAAGTACATGATACAGACCAATATTAACAAAAATAGAAACAATACTACTCATATGAGTCACTAGCTAGTACTTTCGCTCCCTATCTTTCATCAGTTTCATCGTTGAGTGGTGGTGATTGAAGCTTGGTGGATCGAGAAGATGATCCAAAATCCTAAACTGTTTGCATAAGAAAGGTTAATTTTCTTGTTGGTCTCGGCATCTCTTTTTCTTGTCGTGCAAGTTTGTTTCCTCAACAATCTTTTCTGCTCTGTTTTTGTCAAGGATCATTCTAACGTCATGAACTTGACTTTCTCAAAAGCATCAACCTCTTGATCGGAACGCATTGATGGCGTGATTGGATTCAATGTTTTGGCTAGATCGAGACAAATATTCTCCCTTTCTTTCTCCCAACTACATCCACCCATATATCAATATCAGATGGCATAACTTTGGTTGGTTGACTATCAGCTTCGTCCTCTCCCGGAACAAAAGTTGAAGCTTCAGACGATAACTCAATCTTTTTATTTTCAAATTTCTCCTGCA
>PGTU02012623.1:0-38522 GCA_002896215.2 Cicer echinospermum | reverse complement strand
CGATTTAAGTGAAACCAACGCCAAAACGACTGTGTGAAAAGTGACTATATTATCCACTGATTTTTTTTCTTC
Source organism: Cicer echinospermum (assembly GCA_002896215.2). Lineage (NCBI taxonomy): Eukaryota > Viridiplantae > Streptophyta > Magnoliopsida > Fabales > Fabaceae > Cicer > Cicer echinospermum. Next base: position 38,450 of record PGTU02012623.1, on the reverse strand, counting down.
TGATTTATGGTAATTTTCCTTGACCAAATTTCGAATTTAGTTTTTAGAGTATCTTCTCATATTTTATTTTTAACGTTTACCCATAAACTGTCGAGTTAAATCGATTCATCTGGGGCTCGCTACGTACGGCAGTAGCCCTTTGAGTGATAAATTAATTATTATACAAAATGGAAATTGTGAGATTAAAATTTGGAATAGAAATATTTATAAGGTGTTGATTGATTTAATTTCGTTAAATGTGTGATATTTGATATTATGGAGATATTTAACATTATTGTGATATTTGATATTATTGTGATATTTGATATCATTGTGATATTTGATTTCAAATGAATTTGGTGCACATGTTTGATTAAATTAGTTTATGTGAATGCAGTGTATAATGTAAGTTTAATTGATGATGATGTGTGATTTATGATATAAATTTGTATAAGTTTATGTGATAATAATTATGATGTTTGATTTATGATAGTGATTCTATAAAATTGTGATGAGTTTATGTGATGATATATGATTAATGATAGTGATATTGTGAATTTGTGATGAGAATATTGAAGTAACCCCATAGTTGGTGAAATAATTTAGATTCCAATTTGTGTTTGAGATGGCGATCTTAATGGAGTATCATAAGCCAGCGAGGGGAGAAAATATTGAGAATTTGTGAAGTGAATATTATTTTGTCATCATATAGGTAGAGCCTGACAAGCCTAAGGATTTCGGGGAAGTACAACTGAATGAGCCTGATCGTGGTGGTCTACTATTGAGCCTTAAGGCAAATATTGTTAGACCTTGGAGGTATTCGGGTGGGGAATTCCTAGGTGACTTGGAGGTAGCACTCCAAATGTCGGGAGCTACCATGCAACACACGTTTACCTCGATTGTCACGTATATGTGTCTCGGGTTGAGTTGAGGGGATCTATGAGGACAGGGCCAATTTGAATTGTCCGTCCACCGGGATGGTGGCATAGTATCAAGCCTCCTAACCAAGTACTTCAGAGTTAGAATGGTACCACATAGTGAAGTAGAGTCTAAGCTCATGCATAGCATTGCATTTTCTTGTGATTATTTTGTTGTGATTAATATGTATTATGTGTGATAATAATTTATGCGATGATTTGATGTTACATTGAAGTGTATTGATTTTCTTTGATTTTTACTATATAATGTGATGTTTTTCCTTGAAAAATGTTTGTTAATGATACGGTATAGTGATGATTAATTGCGTGTTCTTCTTATTTATTATTATATATCAACAAGATTTCACAAAACTCACCTCATCGTTGTGTTGTTTTGACTGGCTTGGCCTGCATTTGCGAAATCGCAGTTATTACAGGTTAATGAGCTCGAAAGTTCAAGTTTGGGAGAAACCCCGCTCTGATAGTGATACCGGAATTAAAGAGTTGTAATGTGTATTTTACTTATTTTATTACCAAATGACTTTTTATATGAACAACTTAGTACGAGTAATGTCTTGGAGAATTAAATCAAGAAATTCTAGTTAAATCAGTTTCATTGATATTGTACTAGTTTAAATTGAGGAACAAAGTTGAATTGTTAACATATGTATTAGAGAAACGTGATATCCTAGATAAATATTAAAGTTTTATGTCTCTTTAACAGATTTTCTTATCCGCTGCAAGTTTTCTTCAAATAATTGTAGTCTATATTATTATAAATGTTATTTTGGGATTTAGAGTGTCACATTTGTGGTATCAGAGAGAGTCTGTCCAATCAGGTCGAGTGAGTCGAATGTCGATTCTGTGTTACGAATGTCAGTCGTGTCAATTGTGTTTTCTTGTGTAATAATTATTTTCACTATGATGGTTTTCCCGTTATATAATTGTGTTAATGATGATATGCTTTTGTATTATTATACATATTTTCGAGATTACTAATTAACTGTTAATTAATTGCTTACTCTGATTGTGTTATGGATCCTAAATTTCTACTTAAGTGAGTAAATAAACCATAAAATTACTTGTTGCTTTTAATTGTTGTTAAGTGAGTAAATAAACCATAAGATTTGAGTTAATTTTAATTGTTGACAAGATTATGTTAGTTACTTGTTGCTTATTGCTTTCCTACCTAACTATGATTTTTGCACTCTTGTTTTATACGAATAGTTGGAAATAATAATTTTGATTGTCCAACTGTATATTTCACCCTTAATCAATTTAAAATATTTAGTTTTGATATGTATCTGTTTAAAGTGTTTGATCTAATAACTAGTTGATTGAAACATTGATTTCCGTATGAATTATGTGTTTAAAAATTTAAGTATTGACTTTTACTAGTTACAAATTATTATTATTTTGTTGAAACTCAATTTAGAGAAAAAAAGATGTTTCGTTATAAACTTTGAGTTAGATAGGAAATATGTCTCTTACGTTTAAAGTTTTAATTTTGACTAAAAAAATTCTTATTTTTATTTTATGTTGGCTTGTGTTAAGAAAAAAATCGATTTTAAATCGTGAATGTTAACTTTAAATCACTTGAAAGTATTGACGGTTGTATCTAGATGAGTAGAGTTTTGATATTGGTTTTGAAAACAATTTAGAATGTTCGTCATGATTTAGATAGTATGAAATTCATATTATTAGTAATAGTAATTCTTGAATATTAGAGGTTGGTAGAACTTAGAATTTTTTAAAAATGACATTATGAAGGAGTTAAAGTTTACTTATTTTATATGATGAAAATAACTTTTGTTTGAGTTACTCTTGATTATTTTAAAGAAATTAAGTTGAGTTGAATTTTTGTTGATTTATAAAATAACAATAATTTTATGCTACTAATTTTATTTAATGTTTAAAACAACTTAAAATTTACAGCATGTTTTACTTTGTCTTGTTTTTTAGAAAATTGAAAAGAGTTGTTGTTATGTTGTTTAGGGGGTTGGTGTAAATATTGAATCGTGAGCCTGTTGGGATATTTATTTGAAATGATTGATTTTTTTTTATTATGATATTATGAACTCATTAGAGTTGGACTCGATGTTAGAGTTTTAGAGTTTAAGAACTCTTCAGTGATTTAAAATAGTACTAATGATAAAATGTATACTAATGGAGAAAGAGAAGTAAAAAGAAGGAAAAAGAAAACAAAGCTTTTAAAAATCTTCTCAACAGTGAAATTCTTTTTGAAAAGTTATCTGAATTTTGGATTCTATAATTGATGTAGTTTACAAGTAGATTTTTTTTTTTTTTACGAATTAACCTAACAAAATGGTATGCATTAGATTGGTATGTGTAGAGTGCATCATGTGGATTGATATGGGTAGAGTGCCTCATGTAGATTGGTATTCGTATAGAAACTAAAATTTATTTTATCAAATTTTTTTATTAATTATAAAATTGCAATTTTTACATGAGACTCAATTTTTAAGATTAGAACAGAACTCCAAAATCTTTAAAATTGATGGTGTGTTATGTTTTGGACCAATTATGTGGCTTGATAGAAACTAAGGGATGTATCTATAAGCATGTTAAGTAGTTAGTGTGAGAGGATGCTACTATTTTGTAGATTTATGAATTAGTGTAATTCATTATCATTATCATATGTCTTATGTTTTGTGTCATGTGCACTACTTTAATGTATATAGATATACAAATTTTTTTGTAAGTTTAAATTTTATTTCAAAATATAAGTTGAAAATAATAATTTTTACAGTGATGAACTATTTAAAAATGTGTTTTTGATGAACTATTTAAATAATAATTAAAATATGAATGAATTTTTAGAAATCTTAAAGATTTTAAAAATATCCGTGTTTTATTTTATTTGTATTGTATCTTGTAGTTAATAATTATTTATCTTATCTTCTACTTGGAAAATCTATATATGCTTCCATTTGTTGTAACTTTTAAGTGATGATTAACTCAAAAGAAAATTTAATCGTGATCAATTTGGAGCAGTTAGACCTCTATGAGAATATGTTTCATTTTTTGAATCATCGTTTGAGTTATAAGATGAATGTAAAATCTTGGTGCTAATTTTTGGATTAGTTATTGGAATGTGTATATGATTATGTAAATATTAAATTATTCGTGCTTTAAGTGTTCTAATTGTTGGGAATTGGTGTATAGAGTTAGAGTAGTCGAGAGCATCTAAAAGTGAAATAGTTCTATATTTCTTCAATCGGATTATTGATTATATATTGATACTAGTGTCATTTCCTTGTTGTTGTAACTAGTTGTAAATTACCAATAAATTATTGTCAATGTGTAATTAAGTGAGTTTTTAACTTGAAGTAAGGAGTAGGAGTTGTGGTGCCGCCTTCGCACTCCTGAACCACATTAAAGATACTTCTAATTATCCATATTAGAAATTGAATGACTGCAGTTATAGTTCCTTAAGTAGTTGACTACATGAGTAGGAGAGACTAGCTACCCCGATGACTCATCGTCAATAAAAGAGAAAACGATAACTCATTATTTTGTTAGAAGTACCTTTTAATTTTATTTTTAAATAGTTAAAAAACATGTTCATCGCTTATATCAATTGAATGAATTTAATTATTAAATATATGTTATTAGGAAATAGTATCTCTATATTAGTTTTTTCTTTCTCCTTGATTATATACAACGCATATTTTTATAGAATAATTGATTGTAAATCTATTATAATATTATTAAGTTGTTAAATGTGTTTAATATTTTAAAAATAGCTCTCTTTGTCAGACCTAAGTTAAATTTGCTGAATCTTTGGTGATAGGATTTATACTTTATTTTAAGGAGTAAAACTAGTAATATTTGGTTTGAAAGAACTAGTTCAAATTGACAACGTACTTGGAATGTGTTTCATTTAACCAAACTAAACGAACTACGTTATTATTGAATTGTGAGGGTGTTAGGATATTAGTTTGAAATGATTAGATAATATGAACTCATTAGAGTTTAACTGAATATTAGAGTTTTAGATTTTAACAACTCAGTAGTGATTTAAAATGTTAAAAAAAAGTCACATGATAAAAAAAGGGAAATTCACATTATAAATTCACATTATTATTTTGTTGAAACTCAATTTATATAAAAAAAAAGGGACGTTTCTTTCTAAATCTTGACTTGAATTGAAAATATATCTATTATGTTTCAAGTTTTAATTCTGACTAAAAAATCCTTAGTTTTGATTTTAAATTGATATGTGTGATAAAAAAAACGTGTGATTGTCGTAATTACTATTTTTATTGGTTTTAAGAAAATGTTGTAGATATTATAGTTAAATCAAGTTCATAGAGATTAAGTTAGTATTGAGTAATGATTAGATTATGACATGTGTACTTTTGAGAAAACGTGATATCCTAAATTAGTTATAAAGTTTTTATTTCCTGTAAACAAATTTCTTATCGCTGCAAATTTTTACTCAAAAAATCTAGTCTAAATTACTATATACGTCATTTTGGGTTTAGGGTGTACATTAGTGGTATTACTGATTATAGGATGTGGGGGGGGGGGACAAAAGGATAACATACAAAATGTGACACCCTAACCCCCAAATAATATATATAATAGTTTATATCATATTTCTATAAAATTCGAAGCGGATAAATAAAAATATGTTTCCAAAGAAATAAAACTTAATTTTAATTTAGGTATCACGTTTCTCAAAATCAAAAACAGGAACACTTAACTTATTTACTCCATAGTGCAATCTCAATAACTTGAATTAAGTATAATTACTGATTTTAATTCTTAAAAACCTACTAGTACTTATATGATTTCATACAAAAGTCGTTTCAAATAATAAGTAAATACAAAATTACAACCCTTATTCCGTATCACCTATCAGAGCGGGTTCCTCCCAAACTTGAACTTCAGACTTATTAACTGTAACAACTGCGATTTCACAAACGCAGGGCCAAGCAAGTCAAACACAAACAACGAAGGAGGCGAGTTTCAAAATCATATTAATAGTATAATATAAGTAAGAAGAGCACACAACAATCATAATAGACCGTATCATAATCACATACTATATATCAAAATATTTAAGTAAATAGTATCATATTATAACATCAAATTCACTCAAGTAAGATAATCATCTCATTATAAATATGCATCAAATCATCTAAGAGTAATTATTATTACTTTTGAAACACATCAATCACCACAAAACAATCACAAGTAAATGCAATGCTATGCATGAGCTTAGACTCTACTTCACAATGTGGTACCATTCTAACTCTGAAGTACTTGGTAAGAAGGCTTGATACTATGCCACCATCCCGGTGGACGGACAATTCAAATTGGCCATGTCCTCATAGATCCCCTCAACTCAACCCGAGACACATATACGTGACAGTCGAGGTAAATGTGTGTTGCGTGGTAGCTCCCAATGTAACACCCCAATTTCTCATTACCCTATTTTAAATAAGTATAATGATACATACTATTTCTTTTTTTATGAATGTTAATATGTGTTCTAATTTCTTTAGGTGTATCTGTGTGTTTGCGTTAGTAATTGATTTAAATTACTAATATTAACCATATTTAACTTACAAAAAAATAAATAAAATAAAATAAATAAATATGTGTATAGATATAAATAAAATAATACCAGGAGTTAGCTCTAATCGAATGGAATAATAATAATAATAATAATAATAATAATAATAATAATAATAATAATAATAATAATAATATAATAATAATAATAATAATAATAATAATAATAATAATAATAATAATGATGATGATGATAATAATAATAATGAAAACTAGGCTCGTATACTATGTAATATATATATATAGGTGAGTAAACCAGAGATTAGTGTATAGCTACAGAGCCGCCTTCCAAGTTCCAATTCCAAGTCCCAAGTCCAATTCCAAGTCCAATTCCAAGTCCAATTCCAATTCCAAATTCAATTTCAATTCCTAACCACAATCAGGATATGCTACTAGCCTTTCCTATTTTAGAATGAATCAAATTTAGGATGAATCAAAAATCAGGATGAATGTGGCTAGGATTCTAGACTTACGTATATATGTATATATATAGATAATCACACATAAATAAGAGGATTAGTTTTTCCCCTTACCCATAGTCGCTTGCTCTGTTGCCACCAGCTCATGTTTTCTAACACTAAACAATATAACTATACCCCACAATCAGATACACCTTCCCTGTTACCATCAAATTGTTATACTGTAGTCCAAATAATATTATGCTTTAATCTTTTGCTTGTAAACTTAGTTTTCTTTTTATTATATTGGTGAAAATACCTATTAACCGAATTATACCTTTATTATTAATTATTATTATTATTATTATCAATATAACAATAAATTATTACTTGTTCAATTTCTAATAATTAATTTATTAATAGCTGATAAGTAAGCAATTAAATTCAAAATAGGCATATAATCTAACTCACTGTTGTAGGATGATTGTTGTGAGACAAAACAAGGCATAGAGTCTAAGTATAATTATTGTAATATAAAATTGAGTATAGTCAATAATAAGCTGTATCTAAATATTGTTTGCTACGTTGTTATATGACAACATGGTTACCTATTAAAAAATAAAAAAATAAAAATCAAACATACATCTAGATATACATGCAACGTTATATTTAGTTCTTTTATCTATTTAGTTAAATAAAAATCTAATTTATGTAATATGCGTGTTTGATGATAGCAAATATATTTTTGAGTTTATATTACAATAGCATATAATTTACTATTTATTTATTTATTTTATTATTATTCATTTACTTTATTTAATTTATTTATTATTTATATTCATTTATTCATTTCTTATGTTATCTATTTACTATTTATTTATTCATTTACGTATTATTTATTTACTCATTTATCATTACTTATTTAATTTATTATTTAATTTATTATTTAATTATCCAATATTTATTTATTTATTTATATCATTTTATTTATCATTTACTTATTTAGTGTTTCATTTTATTATCTATTTATTCATTTAATTATTATCTATTCATTATTTATTTTATTATCTACTTATTTATTTATTCATTTATTTATTATTATTAATTATTATTTATTTATTCATTTTCTCATTTATTTAATTATTATTTATTTATTCACTACTTATTTATGTAGTTATTTATTATTTATTTAATTAATTATTTATTCATTACTTATTTAGTATTTATTTTATTATTTATTTATTCATTTACTCACTTATTTATTATTTATTTCGTTATTTATCTATTTATTTATTTATTTTATTTATTTATTTATTTATAGTAAGTAATTTATTTGTATTTGGTGGTTGTGTGGCTATAATTCTTTTGCGGACTATTAGAGACGACGACCGACAAAGAGACGACCCGTTAGCAGATCAGATTCGTTGGACGAAATCTCAGTCGAGTAAGGGGTTGAGATGAGGTTCATATTATGAGCATAAAATAACGTGAGATTGAACGGAATGCCGAAATTCCAAATGTTTCATCGGGGCTTACTACGTACAGTAGAAAGCCCTATTGAGTAATAATAAATTAATTAATAAAATGTGAATGGTAATAGTGAGGGATTAAAATATAATTTAGTAACCTATAGAATTGCTGTGAATTTATTTATATCAAGATTGTATGCCGTCTGATTTATGAATATTATGTCGATTGTTACTGTGTGAATGATACCTACTGGAGTGTTCTTGCTACTTGAATGAAATTGTGATATCACTTGATCTGTTATTTGTGATTGATAAAGACTGAATGATGCATTGTGAGTAGTGTAAAACCAAATATTGTATTTTATTGTGATTGACTGATAAAAGATATATAATGATGAACATTGTGAAGTCAAATTAAAACTTATTGAGTTGTTGATGATCAAGTAAGTCTGAGATATGTGTTGTAGATTTGGAGTTAGTGATTATTTTGTCATCATATAGGAGGGTCTGACAAAACCTAGTGATTCGGGGAAGTACAACTGAATGAGCCTGATCGTGGAGGGCTACAGTCGAACTGTAAGTTAGACTGATTAGACCTTGGGGTACCACTAGTGGGAATTCCTAAGTGGATTAGTGGGTTATTCCCTAAGGCCGGAACTACCGTGCAACACAAGGAGTACCCCGACCGTCGCGTTTATGTGTCTCGGGTTGAGTTGAGGGGATCTATGAGGACTTGGCCATTCATGATTTGTCCGTCCACTCTTGTAGTGGACATAGTATCAGGCCTCCTAACCAAGTACTTCAGATAGAATGGTACCAAATGAATGAAGTATAGAGTAGTAGGACATGCATGGCATTTCATTATTTTGATTGTCTTATTATGAATGAATTTGATTAAGTCGTTGATATTATACACTTGACTGGTTTTGAGATTGTGATAATTTGATTGTTTGCGTGTTTCCTCGTGTATTTATATGTTACATAATTTCGATCTCACCCTCGTTGTTTGTGTTTGGCTGTTTGCGGACGGACTAGACGAGTTGTAAGTTGCAGTGATGGACTAAATACCATTCAGGAGAGGCGGAAGCCACCATGCCTTGGAGACCTTCATTATTATGCATTTGTTGATGTTTTTTGAGTATTTTATTTTGGAAATTCCCGCTCTGATAGTGACATCGAGTTGGGACTATATTGCACTGAATTTTAAACCATTGATAGATGTGTACTTCAAAAAGAGAATTCTGTTGTTGATACTATGATTTCGAATCCATTATGTTTGATGGAAATTTTGGATTTATGTGACATGCTTATGATTATGTGATACCCTTATCTAAAAAAAAAAAAAATTATTTGGGGTTTAGGGTGTCACACCCAAACATTTGGAGTGCTACCTCCAAATCACCTAGGAATTCCCCACCCGAATACCTCCAAGGTCTAACAATCTGCCTAAGGCTCGACAGCAGACCGCCACGATCAGGCTCATTCAGTTGTACTTCCCCGGATCACTAGGCTTGTCAGGGCCCTACCTATATGATGACAAAATAATCTCCACTTCACAAATTCACAATATTTATTTCTCCCCTCGTTGGTATATGATACTCCATTAATACCGTCATCTCGGAACACAAATTGAAATCACAATATTCTCATCACAATTTATAACATCACTATAATTAATCACACATCATCATCATCATCACATAAACTCATCACAAATTTATAGAATCACTATCATCAAATCATACAACAACCCATATTATTCATCACAAAATTTATCACATCACATTTATTAATCATAACATTTATCATCATTACATATAATTATCACAACACATCTATTTTTATTATAACATCATTTAAACTCATCTAATCAAACGTATGCTTAAAATTAATTCAACAACCAATATCACAATAATATTACACACCACACATTTAAAGAAATTAAATCAAATATCAAATAACATCAAATGCCACACATTTAACGAAATTAAATCAAATATCACAATATATCAAATGTCACCACATTTAACGAAATTAAATCAAATATCACAATAATATCAAATGCCACACATTCAAACAAATTAAATCAATCAACACCCTACAAAATATTTCTATTCTATATTTTAATCTCACCAATTTCCATATTTTCACATTAATTAATTTATCCCTCAAAGGGCTACTGCCATACGTAGCGAGCCCCGGATGAATCGTTGGGAAATACGGTTTTCCCGTTCATCTCACAATATATTACACTCATGAATTCAAATGCTCTCTCACCCCTTACCTTATTTCGACGCTTTCACCTATGAATATGATTCGATGCCCAAACAGTCTTTGCTCTTTGACTCTTTGTCCTTCAATCTAACTCGACAGTTTATGGGTAAACGTCAAAAATAAATTATAAGGAGATATTCTAAAAACTAAATTTGAAAATCGGCCAAAATTAAAATTACCATAAATCAGATAAACCAATCAGTGGATAATATAGCACTTTTAACACGGTCGTTTTGGCGTTGGTTTCACTCAATCGGACTTACGGTGAAGGAGAACGATGCAAAATAACGAATTCTATAAACGAAGAACTCGAGTATTTTAGAGGGAAAATTGGGGTTGTAAAAATCTGAAAAATCATGTTTAATTGATGAGTTAAATGAATGAAATAACATACTCAAATTTGGCGAAAATAGAGAAATGTGTTCTGGAACATCAGCGGGTGTCAAACGATTGGGTTATTGTTGTGTTTCCTCTTTGGCTTTACGGCTGGCCCTTCGAACTCCCTTCCCTTTATTTGTTTGTTTTATTATATTAACAATTAGGTTCATAGAGTCAAACCCATTGGTCTCTTTATTTATATTTTACTATTATTATTTTTATTTTATTAAAAATAAAACTAATAATTATATAAACTAATTCCTTCCAACACCATTTAGTTTTCCAAACATTACTAATATTTTATATAATTAGAGTAATTAAATAATCAATATAAAAAAATATATTACTAATAATAAAAAACTCTCACATTCAAAAATAATCTCTACAATTATACTTATTTCTCAAAATACTCACATTATAATAATACCATCATATTAAGAAAATGGTCAAAATTATAAATAATAAATATATCATCAATATTTTTTTTATTAATTACTAAATCATTAATAAATATATATATAAAATCACAATACCATAACAAGTATTTAAAAATAAACCGAAATCAAACACAATATCAATTCTATAATCAAGATAATTATTTATAAAAAAATAATAAAAAAGAAAATAGTTTATAAATAATTGAAATATAACTATCTTCATACTTAACATTAAGTCAAGCGCACATAAAAATATTAATTTAATTAGGTACATGTATGTACACGTAAAATCGTATTAAAATATATATTACACTAAAATACTATTTTTTTTAAATATATCAAATAAAAAATAATAATATGTATGATTTATATCGCGCATGTAATTATAACATGTATCAAACTAACATCATAGAAAGCATCATATAAACGAAAATTAGCCACAAAATTTATCACATTATATTCTAAAATAATATAGTCATCAAAATTAATTATTTAAATTCTATTTAATTAATAAAGTAGTTATTATAAATTTGGGTCTTACAATTCTCCCCTTGTTAAAGTATTTCGTCCTCGAAATTTTCAGTGAAGTTAACTAATATCCAACTTATCACCCTCAAGATTCAACTTAGTGTATAACGATATTTAAGACCTTCAATCTCCAATAATTTCTGGTACACCTATCGAACGTGATTTCTTCCAAACTAGAATTCAAGACTCATTAACATGTAATAAACTACGATTCTCAAACGCAAGACAGAACCAGCAAACACAAAACACGAAGGACGTGAGTTTTCAAAATCATGTTAAATAGTATAATATTAAGTATGAGAAGAACACACAATATCATAATAGACCGTATCATAATCACATTACAATATATCAAAATATTTAAGCAATTCATACAAATGATACAAATTGCAAAACTTAGATTTCAATTCTGACAAGTTTACAATTCTAACAATAATAATAATAATAATAATAATAAAATAATAATAATAATAATAATATAATATAATAATAATAATAATAATAATAATAATAATAATAAAATGTGCATGTCATCAAATTTGGTAGAAGCAACTATCTTTCATTACCTTAATGCTGTGCAAGGATCAATTAGAAAGTATCACAAAAATAAGTGTGAAATACTTTATAGTACCATAGATACCAAATTACAAAATTAACACATAATAATAAAGTAATGTAGTCACATGTCACATAATAAATAAAGTAATAATGTAGTATACCATTTACCAAAAATGAAGAAAGAAATATCACTATCTATAATAAAATTAATATCGTAAGTTTTTTTACTCAATGTGACAAAAAAAAATTAATTTGTTCTTTTAAAAATTATTTTCACAAACTTAAATATTAATGGTAAATTAAGTTTTTTCCATTTTGATTCTTTGAGGCTTCAACCTCTCTCTATGTAAATATGTAAACATGTTTTAGCCAATGTTATGTAAATTAATCTCTTATTTCTTGCATTTTTTTGACTAAGTATGTGAATGTATTTATGACTATGTAAGTACTAAATTGTTTGTTTTGAAGTGTTCTAATTGTGGGAATTAGTGTATAGAGTCAGAAATAGTCGAGAGCAATCTAAAAGTGAAATAGTTTTATATTGCTTCAATCAAATTATTGATTATAAATTGATTGTAAGTGTTGTGGTTACGACTTGTAATTTACAAATAAATTAATTTGCATGTGTAATTTAGTGAATTTTTAACTTGAAGTAAGGAGTAGGAGTTGTGGCGCCGTCGTCGCACTCCTTAATCACGTTAAAAAAATACTTTTAAATATCCATTTTGAATTTGAATGACGCCAATTAATAGTTACCTTAAGTAGTTGATTACATCAGTAAGAGGACTAGCTGATCCCATGACTCATCGTCAATAATTAGGAAATTCATATTATTAATAATAATAATTCTTGAGTACTAGAGATGGCTAGAACTTAGAGTTAAAAAAAAAACATTTTGAATGAGTTAATGTTATTTTATTTTGTAAAAGTAAAATAACTTTTGTTGAATTACTTCTCGATTATTTTAAGAAAAAACTAAATTGAGTTGAATTTTTGTTGATTTATAAAATAACAGTAATTCTATACTACTGATTTTATTTAATGTTTAAAATAGCTGAAAATTCACACCATATTTTACTATGTGTTGTTTTTAAAGAAAATCATTAAAGCGTTGTTGTATTAAGTTGGGTTTAGAGGGGATGTGAATATTTGAATTGTGAGAGTGTTAGGATATTAGTTTGAAATGATTAGATAATATGAACTCATTAGAGTTTAACTTAATATTAGAGTTTTAGATTTTACTAAACTTATAGTGATTTATAATGTTTTAAATAAAAAAAGTCACATGATAAAAAAAGGAAATTCACATTATAAATTCACATTATTATTTTGGTGAAACCCAATTTATATAAAAAAAAGGGACGTTTCTTTCTAAATCTTGGACTTGAATTGAAAATATATCTCTTATGTTTTCAAGTTTAAATTTTGACTAAAAAATCCTTAGTTTTGATTTTAAATTGTTATGTGTGATAAAAAAAACTTGTGATTGTCGTAATTACTATTTTTATTGGTTTTAAGATAATGTTGTAGATATTATAGTTAAATCAATTCATAGAGATTACATTATTTTAATTGAGTATAAAGTTTGAATTTTTCCAATGTGTAGTTTGAGAAATGTGATATCCTAAATTAGTTATAAAAAGTTTGTGTTTCCTTGTAAACAAACTTTCTTTATCCACTACAAATTTTACTTAATCTAGTCTAAATTATTATATACGTCATTTTGGGGTTTAGGGTGTCACATTAGTGGTATTGGGGTTTAGGGTGTCACATTAGGGGTATTACTGCATAGGATGTGGTGGGACAAAATGGTCCCATGAATAAAAACCTAGCTCACATAGAGCTAATATGACAAATCAATCTCAACTTTTTTTGAAAGGCAAGAAGAATGTAGTTGAATCATAGTTTTAAATTATGGTCTGTCTGTAATATTATAAATTTTGAAATCTTCACAATGATATTGCATTTGCAATTCAGACTGCATCACTCACATTTATCTGTATTTTCTTCAATATAAAGGTGTGTAGTGATTGCAACAACAAATTTAAACCATAGCTGATTTGTAGAAACAGAGGTAACAATATTGGAATTCAAGGCCGTTGAGAAGACTTGAAATGAATTAAATCAATGTAATTTTTTAAAAATGAATTTTTTAACCTTGTAATATTTCTTACCTTAGATTGAGACATCATTCTTTTCCTCTATAAAATTTCAATAAAATAGCTAAATGATTCACATCTTGATTTTAATAGATTGTAAAAGATTAAAACAAATTGCAACAGAAATAGTAAATAAAAAATCATAATATCTTATTCATTTCATATCATTTCATTACATCTTAATATGTAAGAAAATACTACAATATTTCTTAAAACTGTGGAGTTGTAGCAAAACATTGGGTGGATGACAACATTTTTTGTTGATATGCATGCTTCTGGGCAGTGGATACAATCAATGTACTTGTTTGCTCGTGTTCCATGCACACTTCCAACCAAGATAGTAGCAATAACAACAAACAACAACATCATCTTTAACATCATTTTCAATGTTTTTTCCATTGTAGCTTTGAAGTGTTTTTCTTTTTTTGCAAAGAAATAAGAGATTAAATTTACATAACATTGCTAAAACATGTTTACATATTTATATAGAGAGAGGTTGAAACCTCAAAAGAATCAAAATGGAAAAAAAAATTAATTTACCATTAATATTTAAGTTTGTGCAAAATAATTTTAAAAGAACAAATTGATTTTTTTTATGTCACATTGAGTAAAAAAGTTTACGATATTAATGTATAATTGATAGTGATATTTCTTTCTTCATTTTGGTAAACGGTATACTACATTAACTTTATTATTTTGTGACATGTGACTATCTCTATGGAATGATTTATTATTGTAATTAAGTAAAATATTAAAGGTATTGATTTATATTTCTTAAAGAAAAAGATATTGATTTATATTGATCGGTAATGGTTATGTAATGGTATTTGATTGGTAATTTTGTATTGTGAATACTTTATTTTTTTTTATTTTTAGTGTTAATTTGTAATTTGATATCTATGGTAGTATAAATATTTCACACTTATTTCGTGATACTTTTTCTAATTGATCCTTGCACACATTTTAACGTTAATGAAATTAATAGCTTCTACCAAATTGATAGACATTCACATTTTATTTATTATTATTATATTATATTTATTTATATTATATTATTATTATTATTATTATTAATTATATTATTATTATTATTATTATTATTATTATTACTGTTATTGACTTCTTAAAAAAGTTCAACATAGACTCCTACTATTTTTTGTAAAAAAATTAAATTTATAAATAATAAAAAATGAAGAACGAATATATTATTTGCTAATAATCCATCCTGTTGTCCTTTAAGTTACATGAAAATTACAAATTTAGTTCTTTATATTTTTTTTATAACAAAATAGTCCTTTATTTATCTTTTGGAGTCAAGTTTGTGATATTTTATGTTTGTAAATGTTTTTACCGTTAATCTATATTTAAAATCCAGTTAAATTTGAAATCCAAAATTTTCTTTAATTTTTTAAATAAACTCGTGTACTTAACGATTTTTAACTGAATTAATCATAAAAATATAAATCATCAATGACGTAATATCTATTTGTAAAAAATTGAGAAAATTATAATACATTAATTATTAATTATTGTATATGAATATACTCATAACAAATATGTGATAGTACATTCAGCGATGGATCTTTCTTGGTAGCTAATCAAAAAAGCTGCGAAAACAAATCGAAAAGAAGGTTCGAGGAAAGGAGACAAAAGGAAAGACAATTAGTAGTATAAGAAAAGGATTTGGGGGATTTGTTCATAATTGTGGAAATGGCTGATCCACCACCATCTGAAACACACCCTCAGAGAGTATGGGAATCGAAATAGAAACCATGCTCGATTGGCTATCCATAACACACGATTATTGTTAATTAGTTTGAAGTGAACCCCGCTCTATTCCAAGAGTTGAAGGAGATTCATTTTTCCGGTAAACATAATGAAGACACCAATAGACACCTCACAAACTTCTTTGAATTATGTGAAACAGTGAAAGTGGTGAATGGTTTGTTATGAAGAAGACAAGAGATTGAGATTATTTCCATTGTCATTGAAAGATGATGCTAAGGAGTGGCTTAACTCATTTCCAAACTGCCAGTAGTATCACAACGTGGGATGACCTTGAAGATAAGTTCTTAGAACAATACTTTCCCCCAGCTGTGTTCGTTAGAAAGAGGCAAGAAATTTCAATTTACAAACAAAAAGAGGGAGAATCTCTTCGTGACACTTACAAGAGGTTCAGGAGTTTACTAGCTGGATGCCCCAATCATGCTTATGAAAACACTGCCCATATGCAAATATTCTGTAATGGTTTGAAGCCTAGCACTAGAACTATGTTGGGTGCTACAATAGGGGGTTCTTTGAATTACAAGACTGCATTAGAAACACGCAAAAATTATTGAGATCATGGCATCAAATGAACAAATGATGTTGTATGACAGAGGTGGTGGGTCAACAAGTGGTATATTGGAATTGAATGTTATGGATTCTAGTTGCTCTAGGTAGGCTTCTCTCAAAACAGTTAGAAGATGTTATCGCCGTTGAGATAAAGAATGGGATGGTAGCCCTAAATATACAACCCCAAGTGGCCCCTGTCAAATTATTGAAACATACTGGTTGTAACTTTTGTGGTGGAGCACATATAAAATGGAGCTTGTGAAGCATTGGATGAAAATGATATAGAGAAACTAGAAGAGGTGAATTTTATGGGTAATAACGGCAAGCAGAACAATCCCTACTCTAGTACATACAACATTGGTTGGAGAAATCATCCAAACTTTTCTTGGAGAGATCAGCAGGGTGGATCTCAAGGTCAACAAGGAGCTCAAGCAAAATCAAATTCCACCTCAAAAAGCTGCTTGAGAGAGCGCAATGGAGTAGTTAGTAACAAGCACAAGGTCTTTCATTGAAGAGTCAAGAGCCATCCAGAAAATTCAATCTGCATCAATAAAGAATCTGGAAACTCAACTGGGTCAACTTGCCCAACAAATGGCACAAATAGTGCTTGGAAATTTGCCTAGTGACGCAATTCCGAATCCACAAAATAATGTCAATGCAGTGACAACGAGGAGTGGCAAGGTAAATGAACAAGTATCACCTAAAGCCAAACAAAGTGGAAGTACTTCAACCCATTCGGAGGAAATGGTCACACAGACATCAGTTGAGGAGCACATTTCTCTGAAAAGGAGGAAGAACCTGTGGTACAGAAAAAAGGAGACCCTACCAAAGCCTGAAATTCGACTTCCATTCCCTCAAAGATTAAGAAAGGAAGAAACTGAAAAACAATTTGGTAAAGTTTCTTGATGTTTTTTATAAAATTACAAATTAACATTCCTTTTGCAGAAGCACTAGAGCAGCTGTCGGCTTATGCCAAGTTCATGAAGGAGATTATGTTAAAGAAAATAAAAATTGGTAGTGAAACAATGATGCTTATTGAAGAGTGCAGTGTTATTCTACAAAGGAAGTTGTCACCTAAGCTCAAGGATTCTGGAAGCTTCTCTATTACTTGCGCTATTGGGGAAAGAACTTTTGGGAAATCCCTGTATGATCTTGGGGCTAGTGTGAGTCTTATGCCCCTTTCCATATACAAAAGATTAGGCATCGGAAGAGTCAAAGACACACAACTGATGTTACAATTTGAGGATCGTTCAATGAAACACCCATATGGGGTGGTGGAAGATGTGTTGGTCAAAGTAGATAAAGTTCATTTTTCCAGTGGATTTTGTGGTACTAGACATGGAGGAAGACAATGATATCCTCTTGATCTTGGGGAGACCATTCTTAGCAACAGGGAGAGCTATGATTGATGTGGCGGATGACACCTTAACCTTTAAGGTAAATGAGGAAACAGTTACATTTAATATTCTAAAAGCCATAGAGCATTCAAACGAAAGAGAAGGGTGCAACCGAATTGAGATTTTCAATTCGATAATCGATGAAGAAGTTGAACATCAAGGACTCATTCTGCCGTTAGAAAGAGTGTTATGCCTACTCCAAGATGTTGTTAAAGATAGTGAAGATCCAAGGGTAAAAGATGTTTTATTCATGTTAGAAGCATCACCATCCCACTCCCCCCGCTTCCATACTACATGGGAGGAGTTGAAAGGGAATGAAGAAGAATATGTAGAGAAAAAGAAAGAGACGCCATTGGTTGAACTAAAGTAATTGCCACCTCACTTGAAATATGTACCCCTTGGTGAGAAAGATGATGTGTTCTTTGTGTCATATAATACACTTTGACAATGGTTGAGGCGTCAAGCTAATGACTTTAAAGAAGCGCTTCATATGAGGCAACCCATAAGTAGAGGTAACTTTTATTTTGCAATATTATTATTTTTATTTGAATTTTTTTCATTTTAATTATGTGTAAATATACACTATGATGAAGATTTTTTAACAACTTGAAGCTAGTCTTAAACTATTTATTCAGATTTTGAAATTTAAACTCTATTTATTTGCTTATATTACTGCTTAATTTGATAAGTTTCACTAATGCATTTATTGTTGATTACTCCTTGTTTTTCAATGTCTCACTTGCCATTTTTTTTTATAAAAAAATAAAACCAAAATTTTTTGTAGTGGCATGTTTGGCATCATTTAGATAGTTCATACTCTTTCTTATTATCTTACTTGTGAGCTTTTGAGTCTAAACACTTTAATTCTTTGTTGTGTGATTATCCAGACATGTGTTATCCTTCAGAAACTTGTACTAATTCTACTGCATCACTTGTAATTTATGATACACTGAGGAATATTTTTGGTCGCTTGAGCCTTTCTAACTATCCTATGCAAATTTTATCCTTTGATAGCCCTTTGAGCCTTGCCCTTTTATTTTGGTTACTTGCCACATTACAAGCCAAAACCTGACTTTAATTAAATCACCTTACTTAGGGTTAGGTAGAAAATAATTATCGTCTTGGTAAAGTTCTAAGTTTGGGGTTTCTCATGGGATAGCAACCTTTTAAGTTTTGGGGTAGTGATTCTCACAAAAAGAAACAAAATCAAAACAAAAGGAAAAAAAAATCAGTTTGTGTACTTTGATAAATAATATCTTCTGTTTTTATGAATGTTTGAGAATCTTCACAACAAAAAGGTGAAGAAAAATAAAAAGTTGTAGAATAATTTGAAAATGTATGCCTAACTCCAAGTAGTAAAGCCTACAATCCCAAAATGTTCCTACCCTTTACTAAGCCCCATTACAACGCGAAAGTCCTCAAAAGTGTATGTGTTTGCTGCATTGTGATTGCTAACTAGATTTTTTTTCAAGCCTATGATAGCTTGATGCATGTTCTAGGATTTGGGTGATAAATTCATAACCTTGCTAAACACTTGAGAGAAATTTTGGTGAGATCGTGTGAAGAGAGAGTTGAACTTGATGAACGAATGCTAAAGTATACAAATTGTGTTGTTTTTTTTATAAGCAACCATGAAGCATGATGAATGTTTTGTAGTAGCTGGAACTTTGAGCATTGAGTTTGATTTGATTTGAGAAATTGAGTTTAAGTTTGCTTTTAACTGTACCAAATCTAAAATTAATTGTTGCTTGGGGACAAGCAATAGATTATGTTTGGGGTTGTGATGACTGTTCATCATATGCATATTTTTCATTGATTTTGTCTTATTTATTTTAACCATTAGTTAATTTAAGGAGTTTATTTGATATATTTTGTTAATTTTAGTTCTTTGATTTAATGAAATGTTCTTATTTCCTTGATTAAGTAGAGATTTTTTTTTTTTCCGTAGTTTTGCGTTGTTTCTTTGTTTTAGTGCAGTGCTGAATTTTGGTGAGAAATTAACATGACATATGTGGAGTATTTCAGCCATCTTGGAGTTTTATATGTCCAATTGTAGTCAAACTAAGTGCAAGTGACAGCTAAGATCCATAGATACAACTTTCACGAAGATACCAGAATCAAATTTAGCTACAAATGAAGTATATGTCATACAATAGGTGTTGTGCGCCTGTGGCACAAAGACCTGCGCCTAGGGCGCATTTCGGCCTTCCTGAATCTGCCCACTTGCGCCTAAAGCGCAGCTGAATGTTTAAAAATGCATTTTTTTTTTTTTACTTTTTAGGGATCTTTTTTACTAATGGAAAGTTGGGAGACTTGTGCCCTAACAAAGAAACTCAAAGACGGCGGTTTCTAACACCATTGGAGCAGTTTTATCAAGAATCATTCATGAATCTTTCTTGTAATTGTTCACTAATCTCTATCCTTTTTATCTCTGTCATGAGTAACTAAACCTATTTGTTAGGGATGTGTATAACAAGATGAAACCCTTATTTTTCTGATTTGATTTATATTTATATGAATGAGTTTATTGAATTATTTTTCACATCTCTGTACTTAATGCTTTTTATTGTTTGATCAACATTAAAATTTTCTACAATTCGTATTTTGAAACGGGAGTGGACTTTACGAATTCTTGAGATGAGAAATTCATGAATTTGTAGTCTAGGGATAGATGCAGGTCATGAAACCAATTAAATTAGTTGCAAAGACAATAGTTTAACAAGATAATTCTTGTACGGTAAGGCTTAATTCTAATCTTAAATCCACTAAGGAATTATGGGTTACTTTGGAATTAAATGTTCTATCACTAAGACACTAGGGCAAGAATAATAAAGAGAATTCGATAATAATTCAATAAAGGAATCAGTAATTATGATCAAATTAGACATCAAGGTTGGAATCAAAGTGAAATCCATCCCTGATTTTTTTTTTTATTATAAAGGATCAATTTTATTACTGTTGTTAATTTTAAATATTATTTCAATCAATTTGGAAACTTTTTTGTTAAATTTTAGTAGTTAAATATAATTTAGTAGTAAAATGCAATCCTTGAGTTCGACACTCGGTACTACCGTTTTATTATTACTTGCAATGATTCAGTACACTTGCTCAACCGCTATCAACCACATTGTGAAGTAGATATAAGCTCATGCATTGCATTGCATTTTCTTGTGATTGTTTTGTTATGATTAATAGGTATCATGTGCGATAATAATTTCTCTTAGATGAATTGATGTTAAAGTGAAATGCATTGGTTTTAATTAAGTTGTTTTAACTTTATAATGTGATATTTTTCTTTGAAGAATGTTTTGTGTTATGGTACGTTGTATTATGATTGTTTGCGTGTTCTTATTACTTATATTATACTATTAACATGATTTCAAAACTCACCTCCTTCGTTGTTTGTGTTGACTGTCTTAGCTCTGCGTTTGTGAAATCGTAGTTATTAATGGTTAATGAATCTTGAAGTTCAAATTTGGGAGAAACCACGCTCTGATAGGTGATACCAGAAATTAAGAGTTGTAATTTATATTTTAGTTATGTAATTACAAATGACTTTTTATATGAAAACCTTAGTACTAGTAAGTTTTTGGAATTAAAACAAGAATTTATAGTTAAATCAACTTCATTGAGATTAAATTGTTTTAATTGAGTAATAAAGTTTGACTTGTTCCATGTGTACTTCGAGAAACGTGATATCCTTAATTAGTTACAAACGTTTTTATTTCCCTGTAAACAAATTTTCTTTATTCGCTGCAAATTTTACTAAAAAAAATCTAGTATAAATTATTAAATATATCATTTTGGGGTTATGGTGTCACAAAAAGTAGTAGAAAATAAAATGATTAATTAATAGCTTGTTATAAATTCAATTATATCATGAGAAATTTAGGAGGAGATCAATGTAATTTTTTAAAAATTAATTTTTTAACCTTATGATATTTCTTACCTTAGATTGAGACATCCTTCTTTTCCTTTATAAAATTTCAATAAAATAACTAAATTATTCACATCTTGATTTTAATAGATTGTAAAACATAAAATAAATTGCAACATAAATAGTAAATAAGGAATCATAAAATCTTATTCATTTCATTACATCTTATTATGTAAGGAATACTACAATATTTCTTAAAACTGTGGAGTTGTAGCAAAAACATTGGGTAGATGACAACATTTTTTGTTGATAATGCATGCTTCTGGCAGTGGGATACAATCAATGTACTTGTTTGCTCGTGTTCCATGCATAAACTTGTGTGCTTAATGGTTGTGACTGCAATAATCATAAAAATATAAATCATCAATGACCTAATATCTATTTGGTAAAAAAATGAGAAAATTATAATACATTAATTATAATTTATTGTATGAATATACTCATAACAAATATTGATAGTACATTTAGCGATGGATCTTCTTGGTAGCGGGCAGAGCCACAACATCCCCTTTATTTTTTATTTTCTTTGTATATATACAATAACTATATATTGATAATAATAACGATAGATTATCATAATAATAGTGATAAATTATTAAAATATCATCACACATTTATGTTTTTTAGAAACTACATCTCATTTGGCATTTCTCCTCTCTCCATGTATGTACCTCTTTTCTTCTCATATATCTGCTCAATTTATTCTCCCTCTCTTAAAATTTATACTAATAAAATATAATAAAACTAATACAATAAGCTCTATATATAGATAAACTACCTATTATCGAATGATAAACTAACTAATCTCGAACAAACAAACTCTAACACTCTAGTTAGCAACTCAACTACTAACTATTAGCAAAATTTTACATGTTAACTATTGATATATGATATAATGTGATACTATTTTTTAATTGTGCATTATTTTACTTAATATGTGTATTTCTTTAGGAGTGACACAATGTTTAAACATAAGAAATTGATGTATTTTTCAAGAAGAAAGTTTTCAACAAAGATGAAAATCGTAAAATGGATATATTTTATTTGATTGAATTATGTGAAGTTCTAAAACTTGTGTGAATTGTATGACTTGTGAAAATTGTGTGACTTGTTAAAATTGTAAAACTTGTCAGAATTTAAATTCTAACTTTTGCAATTTGTCTACTATGTATGAATTGCTTAAATATTTTGATATATTGTAATGTGATTATGATACAGTCTATTATTATTATTTGTGTGTTCTTCATACTTATATTATACTATTAACATGATTTCGAAACTCACGTCCTTCGTTGTTTTTGTTTTACTGGTTTGGCCCTGCGTTTGCGAAATCGTAGTTATTACAGGCTAATGAGTCTTGAATTCTAGTTTGGAAGAAATCACGTTCTAATAGATGATACCAGAAATTAATTGTTGTAAATTTTATTTTTGTTATTTAATTAGAAATGACTTTTTTTTTTGTTTGAAAACCTTACTACTAAGTGTTTGGAATTAAATTGAGAAATGTGATATCCAAAATTAGTTATAAATTTTTTTTATTTCCTTAGAAACAAATTTTCTTATCCGCAATGAATTTTCCTAAATAAATCTATATAAAATTATTATATATGTTATTTTGGGGGTTCAGGGTGTCACATTAGTGGTATCAGAGCACGTTTGTCCAATGAGGTTGAGTGTTAGTCAAATGGCAGTCGTGTTAGTTGTGTTTTCTTGTGTGTTAACTATTTTCACTAATATGCTTTATTTCCTTGTTATATTATTGTGTTATGTGCTACATTTTTGTATAATTATACATATTTATGAACTTACTAATTAACTATTTAATGTTTGCTTACTCATTGCGTTGTGGATTTTAAAATCCTATATAAGTGACTAAATAGACCATGAAATTATTTGTTGAAATTTGAGTTAATTTGAATTGTTGAAAGATAAAGTTGATTACCTTTTGATTAGAATTGTGTCTTGTGTTTCTAGATATAATTATTTTATAGTTGATAGTTAGAAACAAATTTTTTTTTCTGATTGACTAGATATATATTTAAAATTATTAATTTAATCGAGTTAATACTAATTATTGATTGATGGACCTTGCTTTGGGGTTGTGAAATGATTATTAAAGTTTGGATCTTGTTAATGAAACCAATTTAGAAACTTAGTAATTTTGAAAAATTAGGAAATTCATATTAATAATAATAGTAATTCTTGAGTACTAGAGATCGCTAGTGTAACACCCTAAATTTTATGATAAATTATTTTATTAATTAAATAGGATTTTAAATAATTAATTTGATGTTAAAATTATTATAAAATAAATATATGTTAATAAACTTTGTGATTAATTTCCGTTATATAAGTGATTTTTATGAAGTGTTAGTTTTATATATACTAGATTACATGAGCGATATAAATCATAAATATTATATTTTATTATTTGATATATTTTTTTTAAAAATAATAGTATTTAGTGTAATATATATTTTAAAGAAAAAGATTGTATACAATTTTACGTGTATATATGCACACCCAATTAATATATCATTCTTTTATGCGTTTGACTATTATTAAATGTGTACTTAATTATATTTCTTTAATTCTAAATATATTTTATTTTAATTATTTAGTTTATAAATAATTATCTTGAGATAGTGGTAATATTGTGTTTGATTTTCTTTATTTTTATATACTTATTATGATATTGTGATTATATATATATATTTAGTATGATTTAGTATTTAATAGTATTTTAATATTTTATAATTTTGAATATTCTCTAATTATGATAGTATTTTAATGTGACTATTAGAAAGAAAAAAGTATCATTAGGGTGATTATTTTGAATATGAAGGTTTTGATTTTTAATATATTTTAAACGATTTATTACTTTATTTTATAAAATTTTTAGTTTGGAAATATTAGCAATATTTAGTAATTAAATTATGTTAAAAATAAAGTTAAAACATTAGTTTTATTAATTATTGGTTTTATTTAAAAATAAATAAAGGGACCAATGAGTTTTAACCATGTGCGAATCCTAATTGTTAATAAAATAAAACAACAACAAAAAAAGGGAATTGGACGGTGATCGATAACTTTCCAGAAAACTTTGGACGGTGATCGACAACAACCAAAGTGGAAACAAAAGAACAACCTATCGTTTGGCACCGGTGATCGATAACTTTCCAGAAAACTTTCTCCATTTTCGCCCAAATCTGAGTATGTTATTTCATTCATTTAACTAGTCTATTAAACATAATTTTCCAGAATGTTAACAACCTCAATTTCTCTCTAAAATACCCGACTTCTTCGTTTGTAGAATTCGTTATTTTGCACCGTTCTCGTTCACCGTAAGTCCGATTTAAGTGAAACCAACGCCAAAACGACTGTGTGAAAAGTGACTATATTATCCACTGATTTTTTTTTTTTCTTCTGATTTATGGTAATTTTCCTTGACCGAATTTCGAATTTAGTTTTTAGAGTATCTTCTCATATTTTATTTTTAACGTTTACCCATAAACTGTCGAGTTAAATCGATTCATCTGGGGCTCGCTACGTACGGCAGTAGCCCTTTGAGTGATAAATTAATTATTATACAAAATGGAAATTGTGAGATTAAAATTTGGAATAGAAATATTTATAAGGTGTTGATTGATTTAATTTCGTTAAATGTGTGATATTTGATATTATGGAGATATTTAACATTATTGTGATATTTGATATTATTGTGATATTTGATATCATTGTGATATTTGATTTCAAATGAATTTGGTGCACATGTTTGATTAAATTAGTTTATGTGAATGCAGTGTATAATGTAAGTTTAATTGATGATGATGTGTGATTTATGATATAAATTTGTATAAGTTTATGTGATAATAATTATGATGTTTGATTTATGATAGTGATTCTATAAAATTGTGATGAGTTTATGTGATGATATATGATTAATGATAGTGATATTGTGAATTTGTGATGAGAATATTGAAGTAACCCCATAGTTGGTGAAATAATTTTGATTCCAATTTGTGTTTGAGATGGCGATCTTAATGGAGTATCATAAGCCAGCGAGGGGAGAAAATATTGAGAATTTGTGAAGTGAATATATTTTTGTCATCATATAGGTAGAGCCTGACAAGCCTAGTGATTTCGGGGAAGTACAACTGAATGAGCCTGATCGTGGTGGTCTACTATTGAGCCTTAAGGCAAATATTGTTAGACCTTGGAGGTATTCGGGTGGGGAATTCCTAGGTGACTTGGAGGTAGCACTCCAAATGTCGGAAGCTACCATGCAACACACGTTTACCTCGATTGTCACGTATATGTGTCTCGGGTTGAGTTGAGGGGATCTATGAGGACAGGGCCAATTTGAATTGTCCGTCCACCGGGATGGTGGCATAGTATCAAGCCTCCTAACCAAGTACTTCAGAGTTAGAATGGTACCACATAGTGAAGTAGAGTCTAAGCTCATGCATAGCATTGCATTTTCTTGTGATTATTTTGTTGTGATTAATATGTATTATGTGTGATAATAATTTATGCGATGATTTGATGTTACATTGAAGTGTATTGATTTTCTTTGATTTTTACTATATAATGTGATGTTTTTCCTTGAAAAATGTTTGTTAATGATACGGTATAGTGATGATTAATTGCGTGTTCTTCTTATTTATATTATACTATCAACAAGATTTCAAAACTCACCTCATTCGTTGTTTGTGTTTGACTGGCTTGGCCCTGCATTTGCGAAATCGCAGTTATTACAGGTTAATGAGTCTCGAAGTTCAAGTTTGGGAGAAACCCCGCTCTGATAGGTGATACCGGGAATTAAGAGTTGTAATGTGTATTTTACTTATTTTATTACAAATGACTTTTTATATGAAAACTTAGTACGAGTAATTCTTGGGAATTAAATCAAGAAATTCTAGTTAAATCAAGTTCATTGATATTGTACTATTTTAATTGAGGAACAAAGTTGAATTGTTACATATGTATTTAGAGAAACGTGATATCCTAGATTAAATATTAAAGTTTTTATTCTCTTTAACAGATTTTCTTTGTCCGCTGCAAGTTTTCTTCAAATAATTTAGTCTATATTATTATAAATGTTATTTTGGGATTTAGGGTGTCACATTTGTGGTATCAGAGCAGGTCTGTCCAATCAGGTCGAGTGAGTCGAATGTCGATTCTGTGTTACGAATGTCAGTCGTGTCAATTGTGTTTTCTTGTGTAATAATTATTTTCACTATGATGGTTTTCCCGTTATATAATTGTGTTAATGATGATATGCTTTTGTATTATTATACATATTTTCGAGATTACTAATTAACTGTTAATTAATTGCTTACTCTGATTGTGTTATGGATCCTAAATTTCTACTTAAGTGAGTAAATAAACCATAAAATTACTTGTTGCTTTTAATTGTTGTTAAGTGAGTAAATAAACCATAAGATTTGAGTTAATTTTAATTGTTGACAAGATTATGTTAGTTACTTGTTGCTTATTGCTTTCCTACCTAACTATGATTTTTGCACTCTTGTTTTATACGAATAGTTGGAAATAATAATTTTGATTGTCCAACTGTATATTTCACCCTTAATCAATTTAAAATATTTAGTTTTGATATGTATCTGTTTAAAGTGTTTGATCTAATAACTAGTTGATTGAAACATTGATTTCCGTATGAATTATGTGTTTAAAAATTTAAGTATTGACTTTTACTAGTTACAAATTATTATTATTTTGTTGAAACTCAATTTAGAGAAAAAAAGATGTTTCGTTATAAACTTTGAGTTAGATAGGAAATATGTCTCTTACGTTTAAAGTTTTAATTTTGACTAAAAAAATTCTTATTTTTATTTTATGTTGGCTTGTGTTAAGAAAAAAATCGATTTTAAATCGTGAATGTTAACTTTAAATCACTTGAAAGTATTGACGGTTGTATCTAGATGAGTAGAGTTTTGATATTGGTTTTGAAAACAATTTAGAATGTTCGTCATGATTTAGATAGTATGAAATTCATATTATTAGTAATAGTAATTCTTGAATATTAGAGGTTGGTAGAACTTAGAATTTTTTAAAATGACATTATGAAGGAGTTAAAGTTTACTTATTTTATATGATGAAAATAACTTTTGTTTGAGTTACTCTTGATTATTTTAAAGAAATTAAGTTGAGTTGAATTTTTGTTGATTTATAAAATAACAATAATTTTATGCTACTAATTTTATTTAATGTTTAAAACAACTTAAAATTTACAGCATGTTTTACTTTGTCTTGTTTTTTAGAAAATTGAAAAGAGTTGTTGTTATGTTGTTTAGGGGGTTGGTGTAAATATTGAATCGTGAGCCTGTTGGGATATTTATTTGAAATGATTGATTTTTTTTTATTATGATATTATGAACTCATTAGAGTTTGACTCGATGTTAGAGTTTTAGAGTTTAAGAACTCTTCAGTGATTTAAAATAGTACTAATGATAAAATGTATACTAATGGAGAAAGAGAAGTAAAAAGAAGGAAAAAAAAAACAAAGCTTTTAAAAATCTTCTCAACAGTGAAATTCTTTTTGAAAGGTTATCTGAATTTTGGATTCTATAATTGATGTAGTTTACAAGTAGATTTTTTTTTTTTTTACGAATTAACCTAACAAAATGGTATGCATTAGATTGGTATGTGTAGAGTGCATCATGTGGATTGATATGTGTAGAGTGCCTCATGTAGATTGGTATTCGTATAGAAACTAAAATTTATTTTATCAAATTTTTTTATTAATTATAAAATTGCAATTTTTACATGAGACTCAATTTTTAAGATTAGAACAGAACTCCAAAATCTTTAAAATTGATGGTGTGTTATGTTTTGGACCAATTATGTGGCTTGATAGAAACTAAGGGATGTATCTATAAGCATGTTAAGTAGTTAGTGTGAGAGGATGCTACTATTTTGTAGATTTATGAATTAGTGTAATTCATTATCATTATCATATGTCTTATGTTTTGTGTCATGTGCACTACTTTAATGTATATAGATATACAAATTTTTTTGTAAGTTTAAATTTTATTTCAAAATATAAGTTGAAAATAATAATTTTTACAGTGATGAACTATTTAAAAATGTGTTTTTGATGAACTATTTAAATAATAATTAAAATATGAATGAATTTTTAGAAATCTTAAAGATTTTAAAAATATCCGTGTTTTATTTTATTTGTATTGTATTTAGAAACGCGATTTATCTTAGTTGTTTTTATTTAGACTTGAATTATTGAAAAATAATTTAAAGAAAAATTTGGAATTCTCAATGAATTATTTTTGGGTGCTAAATGGTTAGTGATATTTTTTTAATAATAATTTAATTCTATAAATTAATTTTTCGAATGATGTGTAACCTTGAAAGTGGTTTTTGCACTACCTGATTCAATTTGGTTTGGTAATGTATTGTATCTTGTAGTTAATAATTATTTATCTTATCTTCTACTTGGAAAATCTATATATGCTTCCATTTGTTGTAACTTTTAAGTGATGATTAACTCAAAAGAAAATTTAATCGTGATCAATTTGGAGCAGTTAGACCTCTATGAGAATATGTTTCATTTTTTGAATCATCGTTTGAGTTATAAGATGAATGTAAAATCTTGGTGCTAATTTTTGGATTAGTTATTGGAATGTGTATATGATTATGTAAATATTAAATTATTCGTGCTTTAAGTGTTCTAATTGTTGGGAATTGGTGTATAGAGTTAGAGTAGTCGAGAGCATCTAAAAGTGAAATAGTTCTATATTTCTTCAATCGGATTATTGATTATATATTGATACTAGTGTCATTTCCTTGTTGTTGTAACTAGTTGTAAATTACCAATAAATTATTGTCAATGTGTAATTAAGTGAGTTTTTAACTTGAAGTAAGGAGTAGGAGTTGTGGTGCCGCCTTCGCACTCCTGAACCACATTAAAGATACTTCTAATTATCCAAATATTAGAAATTGAATGACTGCAGTTATAGTTCCTTAAGTAGTTGACTACATGAGTAGGAGAGACTAGCTACCCCGATGACTCATCGTCAATAAAAGAGAAAACGATAACTCATTATTTTGTTAGAAGTACCTTTTAATTTTATTTTTAAATAGTTAAAAAACATGTTCATCGCTTATATCAATTGAATGAATTTAATTATTAAATATATGTTATTAGGAAATAGTATCTCTATATTAGTTTTTTCTTTCTCCTTGATTATATACAACGCATATTTTTATAGAATAATTGATTGTAAATCTATTATAATATTATTAAGTTGTTAAATGTGTTTAATATTTTAAAAATAGCTCTCTTTGTCAGACCTAAGTTAAATTTGCTGAATCTTTGGTGATAGGATTTATACTTTATTTTAAGGAGTAAAACTAGTAATATTTGGTTTGAAAGAACTAGTTCAAATTGACAACGTACTTGGAATGTGTTTCATTTAACCAAACTAAACGAACTACGTTATTATTTGCAAAATCTATATGTTATGTTATGTTTTATATGTAAATTAAAGCGAGTAACTCTATGATATTTTATTTCATAATGGAATGATAAATGTGATACTTTATTTCATAATTGAATGATAAATGTTGTGTTTAATTGATTTATTTTGTCGTGTTATTCTATCATGCTATGTTAGTTGATTTTTTACATGTTGTGCTTAATTGGAGATTGAATGTCTTAAATATGTTTATAGACTAATTTTAATTCTTGAGGGTGGTAAGTTATATATTAGTTCACTCACCGCAAATTTCGAGGACTTGAATATTGAATTGTGAGGGTGTTAGGATATTAGTTTGAAATGATTAGATAATATGAACTCATTAGAGTTTAACTGAATATTAGAGTTTTAGATTTTAACAACTCAGTAGTGATTTAAAATGTTAAAAAAAAGTCACATGATAAAAAAGGGAAATTCACATTATAAATTCACATTATTATTTTGTTGAAACTCAATTTATATATAAAAAAAAAGGGACGTTTCTTTCTAAATCTTGACTTGAATTGAAAATATATCTATTATGTTTCAAGTTTTAATTCTGACTAAAAAATCCTTAGTTTTGATTTTAAATTGATATGTGTGATAAAAAAAACGTGTGATTGTCGTAATTACTATTTTTATTGGTTTTAAGAAAATGTTGTAGATATTATAGTTAAATCAAGTTCATAGAGATTAAATTACTTTAATTGAGTAATAAAGTTTGACTTTTTCCATGTGTACTTTGAGAAACGTGATATCCTAAATTAGTTATAAAAGTTTTTATTTCCTTGTAAACAAAAAATCTAGTCTAAATTATTATATACGTCATTTTGGGGTTTAGGGTGTCACATTAGTGGTATTATTGCATAGGATGTGGGGGGGACAAAAGGATAACATCAAAATGTGACACCCTAAACCCCAAAATAATATATATAATAGTTTATATCATATTTCTATAAAATTCGAAGCGGATAAATAAAAATATGTTTCCAAAGAAATAAAAACTTTAATTTTAATTTAGGATATCACGTTTCTCAAAAATCAAAAGGAACACTTTAACTTATTTACTCCATAGTGCAATCTCAATAAGCTTGAATTAAGTATAATTACTTGATTTAATTCTAAAAACCTACTAGTACTTATATGATTTTCATACAAAAGTCGTTTCAAAATAAATAAGTAAAATACAAATTACAACCCTTATTCCCGGCATCACCTATCAGAGGGGGGTTCCTCCCAAACTTGAACTTCAAGACTTATTAACCTGTAACAACTGCGATTTCACAAACGCAGGGCCAAGCAAGTCAAACACAAACAACGAAGGAGGTGAGTTTCAAAATCATATTAATAGTATAATATAAGTAAGAAGAGCACACAACAATCATAATAGACCGTATCATAATCACATTACTATATATCAAAATATTTAAGTAAATAGTATCATATTATAACATCAAATTCACTCAAGTAAGATAATCATCTCATTATAATATGCATCAAATCATCTAAGAGTAATTATTATTACTTTTGAAACACATCAATCACCACAAAACAATCACAAGTAAATGCAATGCTATGCATGAGCTTAGACTCTACTTCACAATGTGGTACCATTCTAACTCTGAAGTACTTGGTAAGAAGGCTTGATACTATGCCACCATCCCGGTGGACGGACAATTCAAATTGGCCATGTCCTCATAGATCCCCTCAACTCAACCCGAGACACATATACGTGACAGTCGAGGTAAATGTGTGTTGCGTGGTAGCTCCCAACATTTGGAGTGCTACCTCCAAATCACCTAGGAATTCCCCACCCGAATACCTCCAAGGTCTAACAATCTTGCCTTAAGGCTCGACAGCAGACCGCCACGATCAGGCTCATTCAGTTGTACTTCCCCGGAATCACTAGGCTTGTCAGGCCCTACCTATATGATGACAAAATAATCTCCACTTCACAAATTCACAATATTTATTTTCTCCCCTCGTTGTATATATGATACTCCATTAATACCGTCATCTCGGACACAAATTGAAATCACAATATTCTCATCACAATTTATAACATCACTATAATTAATCACACATCATCATCATCATCACATAAACTCATCACAATTTATAGAATCACTATCATCAATCATACAACAACACATATATTCATCACAAATTTATCACATCACCATTATTAATCATACATTATCATCATTACATATAATTATCACAACACATCTATTTTTATTATAACATCATTTAAACTCATCTAATCAAACGTATGCTTAAAATTAATTCAACAACCAATATCACAATAATATTACACACCACACATTTAAAGAAATTAAATCAAATATCACAATAACATCAAATGCCACACATTTAACGAAATTAAATCAAATATCACAATAATATCAAATGTCACACATTTAACGAAATTAAATCAAATATCACAATAATATCAAATGCCACACATTCAAACAAATTAAATCAATCAACACCCTACAAATATTTCTATTCTATATTTTAATCTCACAATTTCCATATTTTCACATTAATTAATTTATCCCTCAAAGGGCTACTGCCATACGTAGCGAGCCCCGGATGAATCGTTGGGAAATACGGTTTTCCCGTTCATCTCACAATATATTACACTCATGAATTCAAATGCTCTCTCACCCCTTACCTTATTTCGACGCTTTCACCTATGAATATGATTCGACGCCCAAACAGTCTTTGCTCTTTGACTCTTTGTCCTTCAATCTAACTCGACAGTTTATGGGTAAACGTCAAAAATAAATTATAAGGAGATATTCTAAAAACTAAATTTGAAAATCGGCCAAATAAAATTACCATAAATCAGATAAACCAATCAGTGGATAATATAGCCACTTTTAACACGGTCGTTTTGGCGTTGGTTTCACTCAAATCGGACTTACGGTGAAGGAGAACGATGCAAAATAACGAATTCTATAAACGAAGAAGTCGAGTATTTTAGAGGGAAATTGGGGTTGTTAAAAATCTGAAAAATCATGTTTAATTGATGAGTTAAATGAATGAAATAACATACTCAAATTTGGGCGAAAATAGAGAAAGTGTTCTGGAACATCAGCGGTGTCAAACGATAGGGTTATTGTTGTGTTTCCTCTTTGGCTTTACGGCTGCCCTTCGAACTCCCTTCCCTTTATTTGTTTGTTTTATTTTATTAACAATTAGGGTTCATAGAGTCAAACCCATTGGTCTCTTTATTTATATTTTACTATTATTATTTTTATTTTATTAAAATAAAACTAATAATTATAAAACTAATTCCTCCAAACACCATTTAGTTTTCCAAACATTACTAATATTTTATAAATTAGAGTAATTAAAATAATCAATATAAAAAAAATATATTACTAATAATAAAAACTCTCACATTCAAAATAATCTCTACAATTATACTTATTTCTCAAAATACTCACATTATAATAATACCATCATATTAGAAAATGGTCAAAATTATAAAATAAATAAATATATCATCAATATTTTTTTATTAATTACTAAATCATAATAAATATATATATAAAATCACAATACCATAACAAGTATTTAAAAATAAACGAAATCAAACACAATATCAATTCTATATCAAGATAATTATTTATAAAAAAATAATAAAAATAGAAAATAGTTATAAATAATTGAAATATAACTATCTTCATACTTAACATAAGTCAAGCGCACATAAAAATATTACATTAATTAGGTACATGTATGTACACGTAAAATCGTATTAAAATATATATTACACTAAAATACTATTTTTTTTAAATATATCAAATAAAAAAATATAATATGTATGATTTATATCGCTCATGTAATATAACATGTATCAAACTAACACATCATAGAAAGCATTCATATAACGAAAATTAGCCACAAAATTTATCAACATATATTCTAAAATAATATTAGTCATCAAATTAATTATTTAAAATTCTATTTAATTAATAAAGTAGTTTATTATAAAATTTGGGGTCTTACAATTCTCCCCTTGTTAAAGAATTTCGTCCTCGAAATTTTCAGTGAGTGAACTAATATCCAACTTATCACCCTCAAGATTCAAACTTAGTGTATAACGATATTTAAGACCTTCAATCTCCAATTAATTTCTGGTATCACCTATCAGAACGTGATTTCTTCCAAACTAGAATTCAAGACTCATTAACATGTAATAACTACGATTCTCAAACGCAAGACCAAACCAGTCAAACAAAAACAACGAAGGACGTGAGTTTCGAAATCATGTTAATAGTATAATATAAGTATGAAGAACACACAAATAATCATAATAGACCGTATCATAATCACATTACAATATATCAAAATATTTAAGCAATTCATACAAATTATACAAATTGCAAAACTTAGAATTTCAATTCTGACAAGTTTTACAATTCTAACAATAATAATAATAATAATAATAATAATAATAATAATAATAATAATAATAATAATAATAATAATAATAATAATAATAATAATAATAATAATAATAATAAAATGTGCATGTCATCAAATTTGGTAGAAGCAACTAATTTCATTACCGTTAAATGTGTGCAAGGATCAATTAGAAAGTATCACAAAATAAGTGTGAAATACTTATAGTACCATAGATACCAAATTACAAATTAACACATAATAATAAAGTAATGTAGTCACATGTCACATAATAATAAAGTAATAATGTAGTATACCATTTACCAAAAATGAAGAAAGAAATATCACTATCTATAATAAATTAATATCGTAAGTTTTTTTACTCAATGTGACAAAAAAAAATTAATTTGTTCTTTTAAAAATTATTTTCACAAACTTAAATATTAATGGTAAATTAAGTTTTTTCCATTTTGATTCTTTTGAGGCTTCAACCTCTCTCTATGTAAATATGTAAACATGTTTTAGCAATGTTATGTAAAATTAATCTCTTATTTCTTTGCAAATTTTGGTGCACAAATTTTTTGATTAAGTATGTGAATGTATTTATGACTATGTAAGTACTAAATTGTTTGTGTTTGAAGTGTTCTAATTGTTGGGAATTAGTGTATAGAGTCAGAATAGTCGAGAGCATCTAAAAGTGAAATAGTTTTATATTGCTTCAATCAAATTATTGATTATATATTGATGTAAGTGTTGTTGTTACGACTTGTAATTTACAAATAAATTAATTTGCATGTGTAATTTAGTGAATTTTTAACTTGAAGTAAGGAGTAGGAGTTGTGGCGCCGTCGTCGCACTCCTTAATCACGTTAAAAAAATACTTTTAATTATCCATTTTGAATTTGAATGACTGCAATTATAGTTACCTTAAGTAGTTGATTACATCAGTAAGAGGGACTAGCTATCCCAATGACTCATCGTCAATAATTAGGAAATTCATATTATTAATAATAATAATTCTTGAGTACTAGAGATGGCTAGAACTTAGAGTTAAAAAAAAAAACATTTTGAATGAGTTAATGTTATTTTATTTTGTAAAAGTAAAATAACTTTTGTTTGAATTACTCTCGATTATTTTAAGAAAAACTAAATTGAGTTGAATTTTTGTTGATTTATAAAATAACAGTAATTCTATACTACTGATTTTATTTAATGTTTAAAATAGCTGAAAATTCACACCATATTTTACTATGTGTTGTTTTTAAGAAAATCATAAAGCGTTGTTGGTATTAAGTTGGTTTAGAGGGGATGTGAATATTGAATTGTGAGAGTGTTAGGATATTAGTTTGAAATGATTAGATAATATGAACTCATTAGAGTTTAACTTAATATTAGAGTTTTAGATTTTACTAACTTAGTAGTGATTTATAATGTTAAATAAAAAAAGTCACATGATAAAAAAAGGGAAATTCACATTATAAATTCACATTATTATTTTGGTGAAACCCAATTTATATAAAAAAAAGGGACGTTTCTTTCTAAATCTTGACTTGAATTGAAAATATATCTCTTATGTTTCAAGTTTTAATTTTGACTAAAAAATCCTTAGTTTTGATTTTAAATTGTTATGTGTGATAAAAAAAACTTGTGATTGTCGTAATTACTATTTTTATTGGTTTTAAGATAATGTTGTAGATATTATAGTTAAATCAAGTTCATAGAGATTACATTATTTTAATTGAGTAATAAAGTTTGAATTTTTCCATGTGTAGTTTGAGAAATGTGATATCCTAAATTAGTTATAAAAGTTTGTGTTTCCTTGTAAACAAACTTTCTTTATCCACTACAAATTTTACTAATCTAGTCTAAATTATTATATACGTCATTTTGGGGTTTAGGGTGTCACATTAGTGGTATTGGGGTTTAGGGTGTCACATTAGGGGTATTACTGCATAGGATGTGGTGGGGACAAAATGGTCCCATGAATAAAAACCCTAGCTCACATAGAGCTAATATGACAAATCAATCTCAACTTTTTTTGAAAGGCAAGAAGAATGTAGTTGAATTCATAGTTTTAAATTATGGTCTGTCTGTAATATTATAAATTTTGAAATCTTCACAATGATATTGCATTTGCAATTCAGACTGCATCACTCACATTTATCTGTATTTTTCTTCAATATAAAGGTGTGTAGTGATTGCAACAACAAATTTAAACCATAGCTGATTTGTAGAAACAGAGGTAACAATATTGGAATTCAAGGCCGTTGAGAAGACTTGAAAATGAATTAAATCAATGTAATTTTTTAAAAATGAATTTTTTAACCTTGTAATATTTCTTACCTTAGATTGAGACATCATTCTTTTCCTCTATAAAATTTCAATAAAATAGCTAAATGATTCACATCTTGATTTTAATAGATTGTAAAAGATAAAACAAATTGCAACAGAAATAGTAAATAAAAAATCATAATATCTTATTCATTTCATATCATTTCATTACATCTTAATATGTAAGAAATACTACAATATTTCTTAAAACTGTGGAGTTGTAGCAAAAACATTGGGTGGATGACAACATTTTTTGTTGATAATGCATGCTTCTGGCAGTGGGATACAATCAATGTACTTGTTTGCTCGTGTTCCATGCACACTTCCAACCAAGATAGTAGCAATAACAACAAACAACAACATCATCTTTAACATCATTTTCAATGTTTTTTCCATTGTAGCTTGAAGTGTTTTTCTTTTTTTGCAAAGAAATAAGAGATTAAATTTACATAACATTGCTAAAACATGTTTACATATTTATATAGAGAGAGGTTGAAACCTCAAAAGAATCAAAATGGAAAAAAATTAATTTACCATTAATATTTAAGTTTGTGCAAATAATTTTTAAAAGAACAAATTGATTTTTTTTTTTGTCACATTGAGTAAAAAAGTTTACGATATTAATGTATAATTGATAGTGATATTTCTTTCTTCATTTTTGGTAAACGGTATACTACATTACTTTATATTTTGTGACATGTGACTATCTCTATGGAATGATTTATTATGTAATTAAGTAAAATATTAAAGGTATTGATTTATATTTCTTAAAGAAAAAGATATTGATTTATAATTGATCGGTAATGGTATGTAATGGTATTTGATTGGTAATTTTGTATTGT